>VZSF01004943.1:147104-168836 GCA_013398295.1 Chionis minor
TTTTTTTTTTTTTTTAGTTTTTAACAACACAGGAGAGTACAATGTTTGGCTTTAGACCCTTGACAGCATCATTTTTATTGAACCAGTCATCATTTTTTCCCCCTGTGTTTCAATGAACTACTGTGGAGACCAAGTGCTTCCTTTAGGACAATGTGGGGTAGCCAACCCAGATCACTCTAATGGGATTACAAGTGACAATTCACTGGCCCTCATTCCAGGTAGATGTTTCTGCATCAGCAGGCTCTTTTCTGTCTCTCTCTCGTCTCTCAGAAAGCCAAGAAGCTGTTTCCAACAATTACCTTGACCATATCTGAGCAAGCTGAACTGCAGTCAGTTCATATTACTCTGTCATCTTGAAACTAGGGGTGGGTGAAAGTTGGATTTGAGAGCAATAGAGGAGAGAATGTAAAAATTAATATATCATATTATTATTAACAATAAAACATCAGTCAGCTATAGTAAGCATAAAATAGCCACAAACTAAAATCAAGGGCTGTGAAACAAATCCTTTAATCTTCTTGCTTCACATCACACTGTTGTATTTTATGGTAGATTGCACAAAATGCTCTTTGTGCTCCTGCAGTTGCAGGACTTTTTTTATTTTTAATGTGTATATTGCTGTTAAGCTCACTGTCTCTACAAAATCTCATAGTTCATTGCAAAATGTAGTGCAATGCACTTCACCATTCAGATTAGATATAGGTGATTATAACACAATAGTCATGTGCATGCACTATACCTCTATACGATCAAGCCATTCTTTTTTAAATATTAAATGGCCTCTTGGGGCAAAAAGTAGGTTAATCAAAATAATACTGTCAAGTAGAGAGTACAGACCTTTTTATAAAGGAAAATTAAGTAGAACTGGTAATTATAACTAGTGTACAACCTTTCAATGTAGTCAATAAGAAAGTCAATTTGCTTAAAATAATGAGGTATTCTGGCATGAACAATCTGTTCATACTTTGTTCCCAAGAGCCTCCAGAGGGACTCAGAGCCCTAGCTGACATTTGATACTTTCTGCCAATTTATCAGCTCTGTGTCAGTCTGAGTTTGTAAGATGGTAGTAGGAGAATGCTTGGGGACTGATACAAAAACTGTGAAAACACAGTTGGTTTCTAGTGCCTGAGCTTAACCTTATTAAAAATAAATAAACGCCTCACATTTCCATCCACACTCCCTCCAAAATCTACTTGAGATGTTGAGATATGATATTAAACTCACAAGAATAACTAGGAGGATGATAATAATAATGATAATAAAAAATGCTAGCAATATTTGGGAGAAGTGAGAGGTTCACTAATGGAGTTCTTTTTGCAAACTAATGAGTATGGGAGAAGACAGTATACCTTCCATTTGCGATTTCACTCTGAGGTTGTTCCTGTGCTTTCAGGAGAGCTGTCAAATGCCAGTCTTGGTAAGACAAGATGCTGGATGAGGTCAATTTGGTGGCCAGTTCAGAATAATATTTTCCACATCCAGCAAATTATACAGACTTAAGCCCAAACCGTGGAGTCTTGTGTTCCTTTCTGCTGCCTTGCCTTCAAACAAACTTGCTTTAGGAAGCTTTTCTTGGAGAGTAGAAACGATTATTCCCAATTGGGGAAGGCTCAGGGTCACAAAAAGCCATGGTTATGACAAGTCATCCTTCTGGCTTTGATGATACACTGTTCACACCCAATGTGGAGAGATTCAGACACCCCCACAAATCAGTGGTACTCCTTTGGAAAGCAGTATTATTAGGAGAGTGGTCTCAAAAAGAGATATCTGTGCCTATGCCACACAGAGGTCATAGCTGATTAACAGTTTGTGGTTAATGAGAATTCATAATGATTCATGATAATACTTACCAGTTCATTGAGATGTTGTGCTGCCTGTTCGACCATGTCGCAGAATCATCAGTGTTTGAATGGAGAAGGTCTTCAGATCACCAAAATCAGTCCTTCAGCGGACAAGAGGCACCTCCAGGTTTTGCAGAGACTGCTAAAACAGCCCACCAGGATAACTGACATTACTGCTCATCAAGACAGCTACCCAAAGGGAGGATAGTAGCTGGTCCACAATCTCAAATTCTGATCAGTTACGGCCAGATGAGAATGGTCAATTACCTTGTGCTGAGGGAATTCACAGTGGAAATGAGACAAGTCATTGTCACCACCGTCTTTCAAAAATAACCCCTGAAGACATGCCTGTGAGACCAAACAAGTAACACCGCATTTCTTCAGTAATGGCAATGTTACAAGAAAAAGGGGGCTTCAGTATTGGTGACACTTTTGACTTTGACACAACGTAGAAAAAAGCGGACAGATCTCACTGAGGGCCAAACAGGGCTAAAGGAAGAGAGGAGCAGAAAACCCTAAAAACTGAGAGGACTGCAAGGTCATCTCCTCAGTTCAAAGGCTGTCTAGTTAACTGAGGAATTGAAGTGCCCATTAAAGAAAGGCTTGTGCACATTTGTAAACAGTTCAGGGGAAATCACCCATAGCAGGTACTCAGGAGCAAGCAATACAGTTTTTGGGCTTCTTAAACACGGCCTTGAGAAGGCATCCCATGCATTGCAAGATGGTACAGAGCCCACTGCAAGGACCTGGGACCAGGGGAACAAGCAATATCCTTGCCCTCATCGGTGCTCTGCCATAATAGTAACAAAAATCTGTCCAATTTCCTTTGGCCTCTGATAAGCTCCACATAGTAGGTTTATTTATCCTGATAAAAAGGTAAAAGAATTTGTTTTCCCAGGCCTCCCTATAGGCAAACAGGGAATGCTCTGTACACATCAAGCATTCCTGGGACTGTGCAGAGCCATGCAAAGCCTCACTGCGTTTGACCCTCTCTGCATGGATGCAGAAATCCTCTATGAGACATCCCTTCATGAGATCACAGCCTTTCCTGGGGCATTTCTATGTGTCTCCTGGGCACAAATGTGGATGCAATGTGTTCATTGAAATGGAATTGCTCTGCAAAGTCACAGCACCCAAAAAACTTCCCTCGAGGAAGTTTTAAAAACACCTGACCACTAGTACTGTCCAGCCTATTTTGAAGGTAAATGTTTGTTCTTCAGAATGGTTTTTAATGTCTCCCAGGGGCGAGTGTCATCCCTAGCAAAGCCACTAGCATTGCCTTTGGTTTGGCTAAAAAACATATTACACATTCTTTCCAAGAACACTCATCAGCACATTGCAGTTGTTCTAGTGACTGGCAATAATTATGGGACAAACACCTTGCTTTAAAGGAAGGGGACAAAAAGTTAAAGAATAGAAAACTTTATTTTCTATAACATAAAGCAGAGGGAAGGAGAACTCCCTTACCTTAATGTTTTGCTAAAAAAACTTGACTCCTTTTCCAAATAACAGGACACTTAGGTAGACTGTGTGCTTTTCCCAAACAAAGTAAAAGAAAAAACACTCACTGTAAAGTGTTACATTTCATCCTGTCAGGATCTTCACATTTTTTCTGGAGTGACCAAACATAGAAGGGATCGATCAGCAACTTCCTACATTTCTAAAAATACGAAAATGTGGAACAACTTGATTTCAGCCTAATGTTCCTTTTAAAACTTTCCACATGAAAGAACTAGTTAACATTAAAATGTAAAGAAAGTCTCAAAGTCATTCAAATTCCTCATGCTGAAAACAGTGCACATTGCTTCCACTGGGCTACAGAGGTCCAGATACCTGCCTGTGTCACATTGTCCCATCAACAACAGATGTCTGACCGTCTCCTCTGAAAACATGCTATCAAGCTAGGGCAAATTATACACCCTTTGCTAATTGATTCCAGGGAGAGGCTAAAGTTTGACAGGAATTGAGGTGATAGCGGGAAATATTTCCTATGTTTATTACCATGGGGGGATTAAGAGAGAATAGGTTAAACCTTCTCACTAGCCCCACATGTCAAACACAGACCTTATGTCCTTAAAAATGCATAGCTAGTGATGCAATTATTTTATATGAACACTTGTTCAGTTATTTTTAAGACTAAACCAATTTCTTGCTATGAGATTTTAAACAGAAAGAAGTTTTTTGGCTATGTGAAACTGAAAGTACAGAGTAAATCTCCATACAGTACATAGATGCACAGAGCTGGCAGTGTTTTCAGACTCCAAGAACTCATTCAATGATGTATTTATGCACATAAGTGGGTTCATGTGCAAACCTAGAAGGCACATGAAGAATTCTGGAAAGTTTTTGTCTATATCTGCACATATTGTCCAAATTTAGTGATGGCTTGGGGTTCTTTGATTTTGGAAAACTTCCTGAAAATGCCTTAAATGGGCTTGGTTTTCAACAAACAATGGCTCTCCACCCATTGATTACTGGGCCTCATTGACGTGTCTCAGTTTGAGTACAGTAAATAGTAATTGAAAAGTACAAGCTGCTCTTGAAAATTTTTCCAGCGTTATCTATAGTGAAAAGAAATGCAAAATTTTTGAGTTTTTTCGCTATGTGTGTACTGCACAGGGTGGAATTCATCTGACCACCCATGGGTTTCTGGATCTATACAGACACATGTAAAATACTGGTTTCAGCATTTCATGAAGTAACTCTAAACTCCTTTTGCAGAGAGATAGTCAATGCATCCAAGATTCTCATCCTGTTTTAGACAGCTACATTTCATTAGATAAGTCTTCTCCCTAATTTCCACTGACTCTCATGGAGCCTGGATTCTCATAGCTCTGAAGCTTGAGCTCAGACACACATTCACCTTTCGTCAGATGAATCCCAGTTTGTGTTTCTTACTCTCCAATTTAACATTTTTCTAAGCTTTAAGAGTAAAAAGTATTCTTTTCCTCCTTCAGAAATTAATGCTGTTTCCCCAGGGTTAGGGTTCTCCAGTCCGAAGGAAAAACACAGTTCAGCCTATCTGCCTTATCAGGGAATTCTCCGTGCTGCCAGATGTTGCCAGTCATGGATATATCACTCCTCACGTGTTTTCAGGGCTCACCCATCCAGTGTGGCTAGGTTTCATCCACACAGCAAAATTGCCCCTATCCATTGATATCAAGCAGGTTGATTTCAGCCTTCTCTCCTCTCCCTACTTTTTCTAGTCACAATATGTAGATTTATATGTAATTCCCTGCATTAAATTTTGACACTAACTTACAAAACTTCAGTGACTGTTCATATAGGTTTGTTGTTACTAACAGGTTAACTGATTTCACACGTTCACTTAGTGAGTCAGTACCAGGAAGCCCACATATCTCCGTTCTCCATCCTGTGCTTCTGACAGCCAGTGAACTCTGCCTCTTCATGGCATGATGAACACAGGCACTGAACGCTAAGAATCATTAACTGCATCCACAGTTCACTCCATGAATGTCTTTCACTCCGCTAGGTTTCATTGCTCAATTATAACCTAGTCACTTATATTTTGCTGCTTATCATCAGAGGCTTCTTATCACATGTGGCATTGCTCATTAAGGCTGAGATGTTATTTCCAGGATTCAGGCAAGGGTTAACATCAGTAGGAGTTGCATCCTCGTTCTGTAAAAATGTCGTTCTGAAGCATGACTAAAATGATCATCTCCTGTTAGAAATTTGCTTCTTGAAGAAATGAAAGGCATTGTCAAATAAAAATGAAAACTCTTGAGTTCCCAGTTAAACTAACATACCAGGCACGCACTAAATCAATTAGCTGTAAGTCCAACTAAATTGAACTATCCTGCTTTCTTTTTTAAAAATAGAGCATAAAGACTCACCTTTGCATTTGCTATATTGCCTGAATGTTTAGTATACTCAAAATGCTGAAATATCCAGTGACCTATTTTTGAAACTGAAGGTAACATGTAAAAAACATAAGTATGTTTTTTGTATGTCATCCTGAAATATCTTTTATAGATTTGCCAGTCATCATTACTTCAAAGGCACATTCACATTTACAATATTTCTTCTGGGACTTAACACCGTGCTGCGTGGAGGAACTTTGACTTGTGTTGGACCGCTGTAAAAATCAATATCAAAGCACTGAATGTACTGCAATAGGGAATGCTTATTAATGTGCAGTTGAGGGGAGTAGTGAAAATGACCCATCTTAATGCTGTTGACAGCACATTTGTCTTGGTGTCTTATTGGTTTTAATTTGTCATCTGATAAATGTCCATTTATGTAATGGAGAGTTAAGTGCTCATTAGTTTACATTTAGCTTTGTGTCTAGAGTCAGGTCAGGCTGCTGAAACTGATGTTACTTGAAAGCTATTAATAGTCACAAAAGATTATTTCAATAAAAACAACCAAAAGGAAATATTGTATTTGTAACTGTTCAAATAAATTCATATTTTGGATGCTTAATTGACTCTAATGTCAACACAATAGTTTTTCTTGGTGTTTCTGGAAAATGTGGAATTCGTACCCCTTAATGTCCAAGAACTTCTATATAAAAAGTTTATTAAGTCAATTTTTAGAAATATGAAAATAAATCTATGTCCTTTATTAGTGGTGAGTGAAGTGGTTGCTGTAGAACACATGTAAAGTTATTAATTCATCTGGTGTCATACGGTCTGTAGTAAAAAGACACCTATCCTCTGTCTCAGTTTTTATTTTTGTTTGCTCAGTCTTACAGTGGAGTTATCAATGCTACTTATGATGAAGATGTTACAATAGGAATCATTATTTCTAGGGCTTTCATCTGAGACCTGCCATGTCTGATGAACAGCACAGAAGGCATAAACAACAGGATAATCCAAAGTCATTCTCTACAGCTGGGCAGGATTTTCCTTCTGAAATTTGTGTAATACTGAATATTTTACTATCTTTCCCTAAATATCTTAATAAAAAACACTCAGCCGTTCTGGTCATGTTTTGGCATGAGGTGAGAATGTGCATGAGGTCTAGTTATAGACTGAGCTGTAGCTTGGACTACAGAGCACCAACAGAGCCCAAATCAAGGTGCTCTGAAACCAGCCCTGGCAAGCAAGTCTGCTCTATCCCCACCTATTAAAGCCGCTGAATCTGTTAAGGTTCAGTAACATCTCTTTGCCAGTGTTTCCCTGTAAATTTTTACTTCTTCCAGCTTGCAAAAAGTTATTACTTCACTGTACTCTGAACCCTGACTTCTGCAGCTGAAGTTGAAATATCTTCAGTCTCAAATCCTTTCAAACACAGGAAGATAAGGGAGAGCTTAGTGCGTGATACACAACATTACTGACACCTTAAAACAAAACACGCTATGCTTTAAAAGCAGTCTTAGGCCAAGCTACACACTGACTTCGAATCCATTCTGCAGCTGTGTTAATCATACTGAAAAAGCCAAGATGCTTTTGTACAGCTTTGAAAGGTGAAAAATGAACAAAGCGGACAATGAACTGTAGGGAGAATTATTTTCCATATATTTTTGAAAATCTTAGCAAAAGGTTTCATCCAAATGACCACTTCAGTTACTACCATACAGCTGAAGTCCCAAACTCAGCTTTCCCATCGATTGAACATGGTTGACCTCCTTCATAAAGTACCTTGGTTTTCACTGATGAAAAACACAGTGTAATAGCTGCCTGGTGGTATTTTATATCCCACAGGTCAGCAAGTGCAACTTGTGCCTTGTGCGACTAAGCCACCCTTAATAAGTATCTGTATTAGCTTTCAAATCTGGCCTTTTGACTTAATTTCTCTACTTGGGAGGCTTTCCAGTCCTGTTCCAAGCAAGCACAAAACTGTGGTTGTCGTGTTTCCAATGTCCCAAGATGCCAAGTTTTCTAAAATGCCACAAGTACCTTTTCTCAGATGAGTCTTGTATTTTCCAGGCAAATATAGTACCTGACCAGCAGGAACTGACCAATGGAGAGCTGAGAAGCCTGGACTATCAGAGTCAGAGTAGGAGAGCATTCTTCCCTGAAAGAGTCCATTTCCTTCCAGAGACCAGAGGAACACAAGAACACCCAAGTTCAGATCCAAGATGTTTTTGAGATGGTTTTGTGTATTTCATCTCACTTCTTCCCAACAATTCCTGGACACAACTGTGCTGAGATAGTCTGAAACGCGGTCACTGTGTTTTGGGAAGGTGGTAGAGTTCAGCTGTATGGACATGAGCCATGTAGTGCTATCTGTTTTCAGGCTAGCTTGAGTTAACAGTAGAGAAGTCACCAAAGGACAGGGGGAAATATAAGTAATCAATATTATTATGTTCCAGTGCTATGGAGAATCACTTAATTCCCATACAGGATGATGTTTTATCTTTCACAAGGTATATGCTTTCCTTTCAGCTCCCCATTGCTATGGACCTCAATGGTCTGACTACAATTCACAAGGTTAATTTTATTTTTTAAAATTGTTCTTATCAGTTTTCAAAAACTTCAATGCATTTTTAACTAATTCCTAAAACTGAAAAGGGTACAATTGAAAATAGTTTTAAATTTGATTACAGCATTAAGTGCATCATTGTTTATCTGATTCCTATAGCCTATTTATATCTGCTTGAAAAAATATTACCACTTTTGAGACAGGAATGGAGAAAATAAAAGTTCACAAATTTTCAGAAGGCCAAAGTGTTGAGATTTGAAGACAAAACTTCTGTCTGTTTTGTAGAGTAAGGCACCTCATCTCACACACACCCTGAGCTGAATCTCCAAGTACATGATATTCCTCAGACAAACAATCTGTGCCCCCACCCCCACTCCTTATCAAGTTTTAATCCTTCAATAATGCTCACAATTTTGTGAGAAGTCAGGACTTCTTCAGACAAAGTGGAGGGATCAGGCGAGGTTATTTTCTTTGCTGAAATCAAAATTTGAAGCCAAACCTCTCCAGGAACTAAATCCCTTCTACTTCTTCCTTATAGCTGAAATATTTAGGATGAGGTCTTTGTTATAAGTTTCCCTGTGATAGGTATATGATTTCATAAATTTAGCACATAAGAGATAAGATTTTTATAATTTTAAGCTTGTATTGTTTACAATGCAATACTGTTATATTTCTTTCTTAGTGTCTTCAGTCATTTAAGGTATCCCCATCACCCTCAAAGGCTCTAAAAAATTCACCTGGGTGATCTTGACCTGCACATAATTATATGGAAAACTAGTAAACAAAATTAAATTGCAGTATTTGAAAACTTCTTTTTTTTCCCCGCTGGTCTTGGAGGTCTAGCAGTTAACAAACCTTACATATTCCATTAATTATATGTTGGCAAAATTAATTTACCTGTGCCTCTCAAATTCTTCTGACAAATATCAAAAAGCAACCAAACACTTGTTACACAATGGACAATATCAAATAATGATTCTCTATAGCATAGCTTGCTGTATTATAGAACACATGAACTGGGCAATTAGCTGGAAGCCACTGCTCATTATCATTTCCCATTACCTTGCAAACAGGGTGGTATCTCTTAAAATAAATCATCAAATGTACTTTATAACAAAGAAAATCTCTCTAATAGGGAAAATGTTCTCAGAATAAACATGCTCTCAGGTTAAAAAAATCTCTGCATCATGGCCGACAACAAAATCCAGATCATATATAAATTTTACAGAATTTAATTAAGATAGTCAATCAAATAAAGCATTTGAGAGAAAGGGATGTTCAGTATCTATGGAGCAGAAAGTGATAGTAAACTGCGAGGTCTGTTAAAGTAACAACACATCGACTGCTACAACATGGAAAATAGTTTTACGTAAAATGGAGAGCTTGTATCACAAAGGCAAGGCTAGACAAAGAAAGCAATTATGTTCTTATCTACTGACAGTTGCAAAAGGAGAAGTCAAGTGTAATACCATGTATTAAGAGGCAAAGAACCAAACATGAGGCCACAGCCATAATTTTTATTTCAGATATGTAATTACATGAAGTCGTAAGACAACACAAAAATGAACCCTTTTTTTTTCCAGCTCTGTGATTAGTTCTTGTTAAATCACTGGCTTTCTTTGGGTTCAGTTCTGAATGGAAATAAAATTTAATCAACAGCTACGTTGCTTAGCTTTGCTCTGTAAAGTTTTGATGGATTGATTCAGCTTTCCCCTTATCCATGCAACAAATCAAAAAAATACTGAGAGCAATTCAAGTAAGAAATATTCCATCACTCTAAGTGGGATACAAGCTGCTTCATTTGGAACAAGAATTACAGTGATCTTTTAAATATGTTGGCTAAACAGGTTGCATACCTAGTTATTATGAATTTAGTAAAGGCTTGTTACAGATTTTAATCTTCCTTATTCTGTTCTCTTTGTTGAATAAAAAAGCTCCAATCACCAGCCATCAAATTGTTGGAGACCTTTTTACCTTAAACTGGACTGATATAATGTCAAATTAGCCTCCTATTGGCCAGCTAACAATAATTAATATTTTGGTAATTGTGACAGTTATTATTGCCTTACATATATTTTATTAAAACCATTAAGTTTTTACCTTTCTGCTAGCATTACCAGATCAGGGTAAACATTTGAATCAAACCAATACAGAAGAAACTGCAAGCCAGGTTTTTGTAAGGAGCTGGAGTAGGGTGGTGACTGTAGATACGTAAAGTCACTAAGAAGTAACAGGATAATTGAACCAGTTCAGAAAATATTGGGATTCAGGCTCCCATCTGTGGATACAAGTAGCACTAGTAAGAAGGAGGCTTTCTTAATGGCACAGGATGGTATTCTGAGTCACCGCCGAACATACTGACAACATGCGATGCCATTGCACAAAAACATCTAACACCAAGGCCTTCAATTCTGTAAAACAGAAAGGAAGTTATTCTTTTTTGTGTTACTGTATTAGACAAGAGGCCAGTGACAAGGACGGACACCATAGTACTCGTCTCAGTACAAACACAGAACAAAGAGACTGGCCAGGTCAGGAGTTTATAATCTAAATACAGCCCTCGATTTGTAGAGGGTTGTGTAATAATGGTCTGTTCAGTCTGGCCAGCACTGGTTTAGCATGTGCATCACATTCTTTTTTTCCATTCTGCTTTCCAAGACCAATCAGGAGGGATCAACTAAGAAGCACAGTTCAGGCAGAATAGACTTACTATTTTCATTTTCTTCTACATAAATAATGCAATGTTATTATGGAAAGGAATAGAAAAAGATTATCCTCTTTTTAGTTCCAGTCCCTGGATGAAGGTTGAAAAATATATTATTGTAAGTTCACAATGTTACACTTGCAGAGAGAATTTGAATATCAATAAGCAGAGAGATTTTAAAATGGATATTTACATATAATATCACTGTATGTTTACATTTAATATCATATTGGATTTAATTTTATTATGTTCAAGAAAGCAATTGGGTGAAGAATAAACACTGTGGGATGTTATCTTATTGATATGCAGAATCAATATGATAATCAAGTTGCTGATATAAACTCATAAGAAAAAGCTTCTGACATTTCATCTAGGATCCCTAATTTCATATTTACAATGTGGTGTGAAGCTATATACTGCAGTCTTACTGTTTAATTAGGAAGATTACTCTTGTAGCAATTCTTATTTTTTTTTCTAACTACTTTTGCTCTCCTTTCAAATGATGGAAGACTAATACTGGCTTCTACCAAAGAACCCTGAAGACTTTTTTTTTTTAAGAAAATGTTTAATTAACAAATATGAGGTGACTATACAAAACAAAATATCATCCTAAGCCTACACTATAATCTTTGTGAGAAGTATGTTTGTCTTTATGAGTTAGAGTGGTTAGCATGTGTTTCCAGTACCCTAAACAAGTGTGAGCTTGTGAAGGGAATTGGACTGCGTATGCCTTGCATTCTTAGCAAAAATAGGCATGATGGCTAGTAGGTATATGCTTGATGTTGTATGTTAGAGAAGTAATTTCTCTTGCCTATTTTCACTATAGTTTGACTCATTTATTTAATAAATCCAATTATTCTTTGCTTTGCGTTTGGCCAAATAAGCCTCCAACAACTTTAACAGGTGGCATGTTGCACATTCAGCAACAGGTTGGCAGCAAAACACACTTAGCTTCTCCTCAGAAACTGAAATACAAAAAAAAAAAAAANGTACTTTCCTGAAGTTCACAGCCAGCATCTATAGGGTGGATTTATTACATGACCTCTATAAGGATGTAAATGTCAACCTTGGACATAACAGAGCCAACGACAGTAGTTCCTGGTGTAGGGAACATACCAGAGCTGGGAACTTGCTGTGGTTTGTTTTGGGGCAGGACTGAGAGGCTGGAGAATAGTCTTCTTTGGCTGGAGATGTTTTATGGTCTGGGTGCTAGAAGGACCACGAACCAATGTTCTCATCTATTTAGATCCACCTTTAAATGTTATTAACAAGCAGTTTGCTCTCCCTCTCAGGGCAGTATCACACACAAAGCAGATGTGTTACCCCTGCAATGGACTAAGCAAAGATGACAGTGACAAACTGTCTTTCACGCATGTCTTCAGTGATGTGAGAAAACCTCATGAAATATGTTTCTCTGTCTGAATTAAACAAGCTTATCCTTTTGCAAACTGTTCTATAAAAAGTTATGAAAGCGGGATGTCTCTCAAACTGATATATCATTAAAGCTTCTACAACATTCTGGGCATTGCCACTAGTAATTTTGTGAGTTAGGATTGATTGGGTCTCTATTCAAGAATAAAAAATGAGTGGTGTGCCAAGAATGTTGACAAGAAACGATATGAATCCAGTCTTATCTCAGTGTTATTGCTCTTGCCAGTCACTATCTTACTATTAAGATAAAGCAAGTTACCCCGGCGTGTAAGATACTGATTGAAGGCTGGATAATGATTTCTGGATTTCTCACTGCAGCTGCAATATTGGAGAGTCTGGAAGAAGATGAATTGGCAAATTGCAGACTTACGTTTTAGGATGTGCACATAAAAAGCAATTTAATGAATTTATATACCTGTTCATATATGTACTTCTCCCTGTCTTTCACTGGCATAAACAAATGGCATCTACTCTTCATAAATAGGTGTACAGAAACATGCCTTCTCTGCTCGTTGGTATGGCATTTTAGGTATGCAGAGATATTTAAACATAAAAAAGACATTACTTCTATTCTGAATCATCCCATTAGAGTGATATACATCTCAATATTTGGGAAATATCGGTGTAGCTTACATACTGTATATCTATAAGCACTGTATACATATATGTGAAATTTATATGTGGGCAATCCAATCCTGTAAAATATTTCATGCTTTTAAGTGACTTTTGGATCAGTCACGGTATATATTTCTTGTCTAGATGCAACAGAATTTAATACCTTTTCTTCTTGTTGGTTGTCCGGTAAGTTATGACTACAGCAAGCAGGAGCTGCGCTAGGGGAAAAGAGGTTATGAGATTCCAGAAATTTACATGTTCCAAACAAGAAGTAAACTGAGACTGTAAAGATTTTCGAAGAGATAGAGCCAGACCTCACGGGACAGTAATAAGGCATTCCAGTAGGGTGTTAAAAGCAAATTCCTCCAATACATAATTCAGATGAGGAATCCGAACCTCAGTCTCCACAACTCAGATTGACTCCCTAACCAACAAGTTATTAGCAGTTTTGGAGTGACATTTTCTTTACTTGTCTTGTGAGAGCTTATTTCGTAACAAAACTGTTACGTGTTTCAAGAATTCTATGTTTTCTCAGGAAAGCTTTTTTTATTGGAAGATCTATGATCAACTCTGCAAGACAGCTTTGACTTTCAAAGTTGGATGTCTCCAATGTTACTCTGGCTTCATTCTCCAAGTTGCCTGGTGAAGCAAGGATGTGCTGAGGGTCCTATATGTCTTTATAAAACATGTAACACAACAGAGCATGGGCTGAGTTAGGCTTTCAGGTGTTAAAATACTATTTTAAAACTTACAGAGCTTGGTACTGTAGGGGTCCCTTTGTATTCAATCGACACCAAAATAACTCATTTGAACTCCTATACTGACATGGATTAATCTTCTTCTATAGCTACCTTCTGGCGCAGACCAAACCATAAAAGCAGTCTTCCCCAAATCTATCCTACAATTCTTAGAGAATTGTTAAACTATCATAAGTATTTAGCCTTTTTTTTTTCCTCATTGTCCCATTCATTGATATTTGGGGATATTTTTTAAACTTTATGAGCAATACAGTGATGACTTATTCATTTGGAGAAAAAGCCTACATATAAACATATAAACAGAAGTAGTCAACATGGATTCACCAAGGGGAAGTCATGTATGACTAATCTAATAGCCTTCTAGGATGGCATGACAGGATGCATAGATAAGGGGAGAGCAGTGGGTGTTTACCTTGACTTCAGCATGGCTTTTGACACCATCTCCCACAGCATACTCATAGGCAAGCTTAGGAAGTGTGGGTTAGATGAAAGGACAGTGGGGTGGATCAAAAACTGGTTAGCAGGTAGGTCTCAGAGGGTTGTGATGAGTGGGGCAGAGCCCAGTTGGAGGCCTGTAACAAGTGGTGTTCCGCAGGGATCAGTGCTCGGCCCAGTCCTGTTCAATGTATTCATCAGTGACCTGGATGAAGGCATAGAGTGTACCAGCAGCAGGTTTGCTGATGACACAAAGCTGGGAGGGGTGGCTGACACACCAGAAGGCTGTGCTGCTATTCAGCATGATCTGGACAGGCTGGAGAGCTGGGCAGAGAGAAACCTAATGAAGTTCAACAACGGCAAATGTAGGGTGCTGCCCCTGGGGAGGAATAACCCCATGCACCAGTACAGGTTGGGGGCTGACCTGCTGGAAAGCAGCTCTGCAGAGAAGGACCTGGGAGTGCTGGTGGACAACAGGATAACCAGGAGGCAGCAATGTGCCCTTGTGGCCAAGAAGGCCAATGGCATCCCTGGGGTGCATCCAGAAGTGTGTACCAAGCAGGTGGAGGGAGCTCTTCCTCCCTCTCTACTCTGCCCTGCAGAGGCCACATCTGAAGTGCTGTGTCCAGTTCTGGGCTCCCCAGTTTAAGAAGGCCAGGGAAGTGCTGGAGAGGGAACAGCAAAGGGCCATGAAGATGATGAGGGGGCTGGAGCATCTTTCTTGTGAAGAAAGGCTGAGGAAGTTGGGTCTTTTTAGTCTAGAGAAGAGAAGGCTGAGGGGGGAATCTCATAAATGCCTATAAATACTTAAAGGGAGAGTGCCAGGAGGAGGGGGCCAGACTTTTTTCAGTAGTACCCAGGGATAGGATAAGGGACAATGGGTATAAAATCGAGTATAGGAAGTTCCATCTCAACATGAGGAGAAACTTCTTTCCTTTGAGGGTGGCAGAGCACTAGAAGAGGCTCCCCAGAGAGGTGGTGGAGTCTCCGACTCTGGGGACATTCAAAACCCGCCTGGACGCCATCCTGTGCAACCTGCTGTAGGTAGACCTGCTCTGGCAGGAGAGTTGGACCAGATGATCTCTAGAGGTCCCTTCCAACCCTTAACTTTCTGTGATTCTGTGATTCTGTAAACATCTTCAACATTACATGTATACTGAGTTAAAGAGCTAACAACAAATGTACATGATTTATATCTTCATTAGATATTTGCATCACACCATTCTACAACTGACAAAAAAACCTGAAAAACACAGATGTTTTTCTTCCTACTGTATTATTTCAGGTAGAAGCTGTTGTTTTATTTTATGGTAAATGGACTAGTTGCCATGATTTCTTTCTTCATTTTATTATTTTCATGGACTCAAAACCCTCAATTCCATAAAAAGTCAGGGGTTGGGGGTTTGTTTAATGTTTGCTTATAGGTATGAAATCAACACTGTTCACCCTTTTAGTCTTGGGCTAAGCAGTTGACAGAATTATCCTTCAGACTTTGTCCAACATACCTGCTTTAATATCAGTGTCCACTTCTTAAAGCAGAACTAAAAAGAAAATATACTGTATGGTATGAAATTAGAAATAGCTAATGGATTGCTGTGAACCTTGATCATTATGACAGCTTTTGGATTTATTATATTAATTGATTGCATTAAAGGATTGTCCAATCTAAGTCTTTTCCAGTTTTTAATTAGTGTTTAATGGATTTCAGGAAAAGAATATTTTAATCTGTGCTGGCACAAATTATACAGTTTGGTGTGAAATCCAGAAAAGGAAGTTCAGATATTGTCTCCCTACTGTGTCTAGCTCTAAGTGTTTTATAAAGTCTTATGTAGGCTCCATTTATGTTACATATATCATACTTGTATAAGCTGGCATCCTCCACAGACCACAAAATCCCTTGTAGGCTATAAACAAGCAGAATTATCTCCATTTTTTACAGTTGGAAATTTAGGCATAGAGGCTAATCTGAAGTTCTGTTTAGCATAAAAGCTTTTCATCCAGAGTTTTATATTAGCTGTTTGTCTCTAGTGTGTTGGTATTTCTAAAGAATAATACATATATTATACACACAGCACTTGCAAGAATGAAATTTTTCCTGCACTCTATACATAGAAGCAGAGGAATAAGAAAGAAAAGTGACTTTCCTAATGCTGGGCACACAATCTGTGCCAGAATACACATCCAGCATCTTATAAGTCTCCTTCTCATCTAGCATGGAATCCTGGATTTATTCGTACCCTCCTGTTTCAATCAAGAGCTTCCTATTCCTTGTTAAATGCTGACAGATGTCTTCAGATCTGAAGATCACTCTTGTTGTGAGGAGCTTATTGACTAAGTAGACAGTGTGAAATGGAATGCCTAAATCCCTGTTCCACCTAAATTGGGACTAAGGCTTCAAAAACCTAAATCCTACTCAATGATCCAGTCTGCCTCATTTCCAGGGGAGTCTACTGGTAAAGATATCCACATTCATTAGGCATCTCTTTACTCAGTACATAACTTTAATTGCCCAAATATGCTCAGAAATGCTTGCTGTGCAGAGTTGGAAAACCTCTCTTGTTGTAGTTTCTGATTTAGTCAATCATGCACTCCGCTGCCCAGAGAAGCCCGCAGGCTGGAAACAGACAGGACCACAATAGCATGAATGTTGTACAGCTTTGCATAATATTAGGACATAGCATTTTGGATGAGAATTCCTTCCATTTCTCCATTTACATTGCTGTAAGGACAAAAGAGAAGAAGAAAACCTCCCAAAGCAAGGTAGAAATCCCTTGGCTGCCCACTTTCAGTGGGCTTTCCTCATAAACTCTGATTTCTGGTCCATGATTTGCACTTATGGGCATACAATGTTTCATCTTCAAGATATTCTCACTCAGAACACTCCAAAGCCTCAAAATCAGGCATTCAAAGTTGCACTGAACTCTGCGTTTGAAGAAATGATGATGTGTTTCCATTAATCATACGCACCCTGTACAAACTAAGGTGTACCTGTTTTCTCCTCTTCTCCACTTCCTTTTCTCCCCACGTTTACATTCTCAAATGTTTAATAAGACAATGCTAACATTCGACATTAAAATCCTCCCAGCAAATACCCATCAGGAGTATCCCAAATCTCATGTCCTGTCATCTGTTATTTTTTTTTTTTTTTCTTCTTAATTTAATGATTTGGAATGGCTGTTTTTAAAGATGAGCGTTGGGTAGAAATTTTGAAGGTGAGAATGTGGTTAAACATTCTCAGCCTGAGGGAGTTCACACCTACACCACAGAATGCCCTAATTATTCAGGTTTGGATTATTCTAAGGAACGAAATATCAGAATGGGAAGTGATGAGAAAGCAAGGTCTTTCAGGCAGAGCAAGGAAATGCTAATAAGAAAGGACATCAGAGAGGTAAACAGCTCAGAATTTGAAAGGGAAGATACCAAATTTGAAGCTGAGACTCTGAAAGGAGGAAGCTCCCTGGTATCCAATGCAGATCTCACTGATGTTTTCTTATTTTTTTCCTGCTGAAGTCAAAAGGAGCATAATATACCAATATTTCACAGTGCTATTAATTTTCTGCTCAAGCTGCAGCCTTCTCTTTACAAATGTGTCATAACTTAACTTGTAAACTACTGATTATGAAACTATGCTAAATAACATGTTAATGCAAAATTTTATGTCTGTACCGATTTTTATTAATCTGGCATACACATGTGCCTATGCCAAATTATAAAACACGTCAGTTGTTTCATTGACTTACAGTACGAATTACAGACTGTCACAACTTAAATTACTTCAGGGTGTGCAACAGTGCTTGGACTCACAGTTTCATCATTCAGGATTAGCCATTAAGATACTGAGATAATGCTAAAATTTCAGTCTCCCATATGTGGTGAGCAACTCTATAGGGCAATGTGTGGTGTAAATGGGGTAAAATCAGAGCAAAGGCTGTAAATCTTCAGGAATTTAGTATGCAGCTAGCAGCATGTAGATCTGTGGATGTGATTAACAGTCTCATGCAAGTAAGGCAGCTCCTCTAGCTGTCAAGATTTTCACAAAGCAAAACCCAATTACACATAAACAGATCTTGAATTCTCCCTCTGGGCTTGTGTTTCTCTTAGCTATAGATTTTCATTCTTACTTTTTTTAAAAAAATTTAATATTTAATACATCTAAAGGTTGCCATTTTATTGAGGAATTCAGACAGTGTAATCCCTTGGGTGGCTTTCTTTGATCATATGTGGTACATTTTAAACTGAATATATTGACAACCTATTATAACACGCTTTGTCTTGTAAATTAATTTTCAGTGAGTTTTTAATGTATGTCAAATATGGATTGCAATCAGTTCTTATGCTGGTGTTTTAATATCATGACCACTTCTTTCATGAAAGGACAAAAGCCTTCTGTAAATGATTTAGGGCTATTTTCAAGTAAAGCATGTCATTTCATCTCAAAGGGCACAAGTGAAGGTCACTTAGGACAATGTTCATGTGCCTTAACTTAGGAGTCTAAAAATTGCTGCTCTAAATCTGAAGTACACATCCCCTGCATAGTCTACAGAAAGAAATGATTACTTCTTAAGGGTTATCAGTTTTCTCTAAAACAGTCAATTTTGCTAGGTCAAATGAATTATCCTCTGAAGGTGCCTATTTCTCTCTAGTGACTCTAGAAAGAGCCTATATTATCCAGCTCAGACCTCAACAACACACTTTTTAGATACATAGAGTAGGATTCAGTTGCTTAAAATAAGCACCAAGAGTCATTTGAGATGCCCTCTGGTATCCAAAACATGTACACGGAGTGGCAGATATGATGTAGGGCCTACAGCAGGCCCATGATCTTGTAAACTAGCAACCAGAGACCAGGCAAAATAACCCACAATATGTAATGAACACTAAAGGTGTATTTGAGGCAGCTGAATTCTATCCCTGATTTTAGGTGACATATATTCCACCCCAAGTGACTTCAGCAAATGGTTGGCAAGTAAAGGATTTCCTTTGCTCCCTAGTGTGCTGGTTTAAGGTTAGGCAATTCACATTCAGTAGGTTTGAGATTAAGATGTTGAAATTCAGATGCCAACATATAGTTGTGTATCTGAGAGCTGGGTAGCTGAGCTCTCACGACCATCAGTTGCCCATACGTATGTATCTTCTGCAACCTGTGCTGCTGAAGTGTATCTTAGGCATTCACACATATTGGTGGCTATAATACAGGACTTATGAGAGACACATGCCCATCCGGACTGGTAGCTGAAGAGCAGACGAGGCACCAGTGGCATCTCCAGTAACCTCAATGCCAACGTGTAAGCAGATGGATCAAGCCCCTCTTGATAAAGCCATTGGAGTCCAGACAATCACAGAGTAAATCCCATAAGGAATACTTGCCTGTCGTCAGATGATTCACACCTTAGATAACTGATTTTGTCAGTTAGATCTCCATTAACTGTTGTGAAGGATCTGGTAACCAGTGCACATGTAAGTGCCTCGGTCTGCAACGGAGTCAATCCAATATAAAAAGCTGATGGAACTTGGTTATGGTTTGCATAATACTAGCTACTTCTCATCTAATCCCCTCTAGACAAGGTCCACATTTCTGAATGTATTTCCTTCTTATTCATTATCAGTGTTAGAAGGGGGATAAGACAATCCAGAGATTCCTCTTTTGGTTGGCTGTGACCAACTTCTGTTGAAAGCTGAGGGACTAACCTGACTGTCTTTAAAAATGGGGCAATATCCTGCCCCCTAAAACAACACATTGTCTGTAAAATGCCTCAGAAAAATCACTTATCTTCACAGCACTAAGGAAACCAGTTAAATACTGGCAGCAACTTGAAAGGAATTCTCTGTTTAGCTGCTCAAATGAACAGATTTAAAAGTAACTTAAATCACAGTCTCTATTTGCACAAGTACTTATGCTGAGTCTGGAGGGGCCTTTAATCTAGCAGACAGAAGCAGGATAAGGTCTAATAATTGCATGCTGAAATCAAAAAAAGTTCAAACTAGAATTAAAAGGAAACTCATTTATTTTTTAACTGTATAATGAGCTAACTTACTGGGGCAAATTACTAAGTGTCATTGTAGTCCTTAAATCAAGATCAGATACGCTTATAAAACATACATCTCAGTTAACAACATATAGCTGGGCTTTAGGCAGAAATCCCTGGATGAAGTATGGCCTGTGTTATGCAGGAACTCAGACCAGGCAGAGGTTGAACTAGTTAATCGTAATGATCCTCTATGGCTTTAAAATCCATGAACCTGTTTATTTCAAGCAATAGGCAAGATACGTTCATGTAGAACTAATTTCCTTAGGATCTTTAGCCCCACCTTCCCCTTGTATAGAAGTTTCTGCCCCCATCTGGGACTCAAGTCTGCTGCTGCTGTCTGAGATACTGTAGTACTTCAATAACCAAAAACCAGGGTTTAATTTGTCTCTCACTTAAGTGCCAGGATTTACGTTTAACTGAAACAGTAGCTAAGTGGAAGTGTAGACACTTTCACATTTGCTTGTTTTACTATTTCATGGCCCAAATCTCATTTGCCATATTTAGGAAGACATCTGTTTTAGTCTAGCTGATGCCACAGCAACACAGAATCATAGAACAGCTTGGGTTGGAAGGGACCTTAAAGACCACCTAGTTCCAACCCCACTGCCATGGGCAGGGGCACCTTCCATTAGACCTGGTTGCCCAAAGCCCCGTCCAGCCTGGCCTTGAACACTTCCAGGGCTAGGGCACCCACAACTTCTCTGGGCAGCCTCTTCCAGTGTCTCACCATCCTCACAGCAAAGAACTTCCTAAAATCTAATCTAAATCTCCTCTCTTTCAGTTTAAAAGCATTATCCTACATCCTATCACTGGACTCATAGAATCATAGAATCATAGAATCATAGTATCATAGAATATTAAGGGTTGGCAGGGACCTCTAGAGATCATCTGGTCCAACTCTCCTGCCAGAGCAGGTCCACCTGCAGCAGGTTGCACAGAATGGCGTCCACATGGGTTTTGAATGTCCCCAGAGTCGGAGACTCCACCACCTCTCTGGGGAGCCTCTTCCAGTGCTCTGCCACCCTCAAAGGAAAGAAGTTTCTCCTCATGTGCACCACTGAAAAAAGCCTGCCCACCTCCTCCTGGCACTCTCCCTTTAAGTATTTATAGGCATTTATGAGATTCCCCCCTCAGCCTTCTCTTCTCTAGACTAAAAAGACCCAACTTCCTCAGCCTTTCTTCACAAGAAAGATGCTCCAGCCCCCTCATCATCTTCATGGCCCTTTGCTGTTCCCTCTCCAGCACTTCCCTGGCCTTCTTAAACTGGGGAGCCCAGAACTGGACACAGCACTTCAGATGTGGCCTCTGCAGGGCAGAGTAGAGAGGGAGGAAGAGCTCCCTCCACCTGCTTGGTACACACTTCTGGATGCACCCCAGGGATGCCATTGGCCTTCTTGGCCACAAGGGCACATTGCTGCCTCCTGGTTATCCTGTTGTCCACCAGCACTCCCAGGTCCTTCTCTGCAGAGCTGCTTTCCAGCAGGTCAGCCCCCAACCTGTACTGGTGCATGGGGTTATTCCTCCCCAGG
>VZSF01004943.1:169157-227344 GCA_013398295.1 Chionis minor
GGACCAGCAATGACTTCTGCGAGCTTCCTCAGCACTCGCAGGTGCATCCCATCAGGACCCATGGACTTGTGGATGCCCAGTTTACTTAACTGGTCTCTAACTTGACCCTCCTCAACCAAGAGAGAGTCTTCCTTGCTCCAGACTTTCTTTGTTACCTGTAGAGTCTGGAGGTCCTGAGGGCTGGCCTGAGCGGTGAAGACTGAAGCAAAGAACGCATTCAGTAACTCCACCTTCTGTGCATCATTTGTCACCATGGCACCCGTCTCTTTCACTTGTTTCCCTAGTTTCACTAGTTTCACTGGGGCCCACATTCTTTCTAATTTTTCTTTTGCCTCCTATGTACTTGAAGAACCCCTTCCTGTTGACCTTGACATCCCTTGCCAGATTTAATTCCAAGGAGGCCTTGGCTTTCCTCGTTTCATCCCTGCATACTCTAACAGCATCCTTGTAATCTTCCCAAGTGGTTAGTTCCTTCTTCCACATACTGTAAACTTCTTTCTTCTGCTTGAGTTTTTTCAGGAGCTCTCTGGTCAACCACGCTTCCCCAATTTCTTGCTCTTAGGGATGCACCGATCCTGAGCTTGGAGGAAGCGATATTTGAAAATCAACCAGCTCTCTTGAACCCCAACATGCTCTAGAACCCCAACCCATGGGATTTCTCCAAGCAGTTTCTTGAAGAGATCAAAATTAGCCCTCCTGAAGTCCAAGGTTGCAATCCTACTTGTCTTTTTACGCCCACTACACATAATCCTGAACTCTATCTTCTCATGGTCACTGCAGCCAAGGCTGCCCGCAACCTTAATGCCCTCCACCAACCCCTCTTTGTTTGTCAGCACTAGGTCCAGTAGTGCACCTCTCCTTGTTGCCACTTCCACCTTCTGAGTCAAAAAGTTATCATCAATACACTGGAGGAATCTCCTGGACTGTACCTGCCTGGCCATGTACCTTCCCAGCAGATATCCAGATGATTGAAGTCCATAATGAGAACCAAAGCCTGTGACTGTGAGGCAACTCTCAACTGTCTTTAGAAGTCCTCATCAACTTTCTCACCCTGATCAGGTGGCCTGTAATAGACCCCCACAAGGCTGTCTCTCCTATTAGCCTGGCGTTTAATCTCAACCCACAAGGTCTCAACTCTATCTTCATCCCCCCCTCAGGGAGAGCTTGATACATTCCAGTTGCTCTCTCACATAAAGAGCAACTCCACCCCCTCACCTTGCTGGCCTATCTTTCCTAAAGAGAACATAGCCATCCATGACAGCATTCCAGTCATGTGAGCTGTCCCGCCGTGTCTCAATAACTGCTATGAGATCATGGCCCTGCGACCACACACAGATCTTCAGTTCTTCCTGTTTGCTCCCCATACTGCGTGCATTGGCATGTAAGCATTTCAGAGAGGCAGTTGGGCATGTAGTTTTTGCCCTTAAGGGGCAGTAGGCCTTCTGAATCTCAAAAATACTAGCACACTGTCCCACAAGTGCCAAGCTACTATCCCCAGGTGCCTCTCTAGTGAGCCCGGTTACATCCCCGTCCCCCTTCGAATCTAGTTTAAAGCTCTCTCAATGAGCCCCGCTAACTCTCATCCTAGAACCCTTTCCCCTGCCAGACAGTCTTTTCCCATCTGTTACCAGCAGGCCTGGTGTGCTGTAAATCAAGCCCTGGTCAAAGAATCCAAAGTCCTGCTGGTAGCACCAGTCACAGAGCCAGGCATTCCCTGACAAAGAGTTCCTCATCTTTCCTGTAGCCCCTTTTAAGTACTGGAACGCTGTTATAAGGTCTCCCCAGAGCCTCCTCTTCTCCAGGCTGAACAACCCCAACCCTCTCAGCCTGTCCTCATAGCAGAGGTGCTCCAACGCTTAGAAATGAAACCTCTTTCAGATCATTGATAGGGTTCTGCTTCTCCTTACAGAGAACTATTATGTTTATGGGACAAAAAGAATTCCAAAGACTCAACTAGCCATAGAAGAATTACACATTAAATAAGGTGCCCTTTAAAATGCAAATGGTTAAGCGTTTTCTTAGCAGTTCTTCCCTTGCTGGTTGCTTTTCTGTCCAAAAGAGTGAATTAGCCTTTCAACGGGAGCATCTTAGTGCCAGTAATCTAATGGATACCTGGAAAATCATATTAAAAAACATCTAGAAAGCAACAAGCTTTGCTAGTCCTTGAGTTCTAAAGAAGTCCATCAGCAACGAACTTCAATGCTGACTCATGACAGAAGAACAGTGGCTTGTGATGTGTACGATGGAGAAAAATCACATGAAAAGAATAGTAAACCTAAATAGTAATCTATATGTCTGTTTTAATGTGAAGTCTACCTTGGGAAAGAGAGAATTATGCAGAAAATACAGAGACACTGTCATTACCAATGTAAAAAGCTCTTACCAATGTATCAGCTGGGATAAGTTGTGCTCAGAAAGACCAAAATCATCAAATGTTGCTGCTATTAGGTACTTTACAGTCTGGTCCATTTCTATGTGTAACATTTTCTGTCAGCATCAGTAGACTGCATTTTGTAGTGTGGATGCACTGTGAAATCACTATGCATTATATTCATGCGTTTGGATACAGTATTTTTGAATTTCGTGACTCTTATGCTGCAGAATACTCAAGAATTACACTTTTCTGTAATGGAAATGGGAAAGCAAAAAGAGGTCTTTTTCACTGCATGCCTTCAGTGTTAAAAACATGTATGTTCAGGAGTGGGAGAGTGCATTTGTCACTGTAACAACTTGTATTTTCTGGTGAGAACTTGGATGCAAAGACAGCATTTCATTTCCTGTTAATGTCAGTGGTCATTCTAACCATGTAAGAATGTGGCACTTCACTTTTCATTGTGAACAGGACAAGACCAGGAAGACAGCAATTATAATAGCTTCATTTTTAATATTTGATTTCTTATAAACCACAAAGCCTCCAAAAATAAAACCCTTAAACCCTACATATTTTCTTTTTTTCTATAATTTCTGCCAGAAATGTTTATCTTTGTGTTTCACTGGATTTGATCCACATATTTCCTACTGAGTTCAGGACAACTGGTAACAAGCTTATACAAGTGGAAATAGGCAACATATAGGACTTTTGGGGACAGTAAGATCCTGAATCTTTCTTTGCACATTTCAGTTTCCTTCTGTAAAGTAGCAATTCAGTTATGTTTGACCGGGTGAGAATTTTTATCAGTTTTGTTCATCACAGACACCACACAATGACCACTTTGCCACTTTGCTCATTTCCCAAATCCAGTTCTGGTCATGCAGATGTCTGCATGGTGGATGTTCATGCAGAGATTAATTTGTTCATGTGCAATAGGTCTAAAATGAGTCAGATTTATCTGCTTCAGACACACCTTTGCTGATGGAGCTCTTTATGTTCTGTTGTTCATTGTATTTTTTGCATTATAAGGGTCCATTGCTGATAAACTACAAGCAAATCATAGATGAGTGGCATTTAGTATTTTCATATTAGATCCTTTGGGTTCATTGAAATGCATATAAGAGAATATCATGGAAGAACAAATAGAAGAACAGAAGAAGAACAGAACATTTAACCACTCTTTTGACATTTATGCTCATGCATAAACTAGCACTTTATGGTAAGGATTTCAGAGAAGAGCTGGTAACTCAATGTTCAACCTCCCTCAGGGGTCAATGGGAATTAGACTCCAAAATCCTCTAGGCACAGGTGAAAATTTCAGTTCTACCCAATACATTCGTAACCTCAGATCTAGCAAAGTGTTCAAGCCAGGATCCATTCAGGACTTTGGAGTAATAAGTTCTGTGGAAATTAATGGAAACGAGCTCTCGAAGCGCTTCATGCTTTTGGGCTGTATGAAAGTACAGCTTTCAGCTTTTTGGGTTCTCATTGGCCTTGATAGACTTATTTTTGTCCTTATAGCTGGGCAAATGGTTACATTCTTTGCCTCAGATCAGTGTCTTTTCTGTCCACCATTTTTAGTTGTTCCCTGCCAGTCATCATTATCCCTAATTCAAATGTGGGTTGAAAAATATTTATAAAGACCTGCATCTATCATCAGAAAGACAGTTTCTAAAGGTAAGTCCATATGGTTTGCTGTGATACAGACCGAGTAACTGGCTTTTCAACCTGCAATAAATATTCTTTTCCCTGTCCTCTTCTGATTGCTCCGTAATTAACACTAGGGAGACACAGATTTAACTATCTGACAGATATTTATTTAAAATACCCTCTGCTGCATATATTAACATTTCTGTATCTACTTTTTTAAAGCAGCTTTGAGTTCTGCAATAAAATCAGATCTAGAGTTTGGTTATGTTAATATCTTTGCATGGCGGTGGTATAGATCAATTTGGAAAAAGCGATGAATCAGTCATCTGCAATATAATTGTATGTGTTTACACTGTAGAAATGTTTTTAGCATAAAAACACAATAGAAACATATGACTCGCATCAATATCACTTAAGCTGGATAAATTGTGAAAGGAAGTTTGGTGGAAAGAAGGATTTAATGCTCTCCACATACATGTACTGATAGCATATATTTATGCATTGACTAAGTCTCCTGAGCCTCTGCAAAAAGGTAGAACTGCAAATAACTGCTACCTATTCAACCCCGTGGTTAGTGAACACAGTTGTGCCATGCAAAAAGAAGGCCTAAGTGCTCATGTATGACGTTAGTTTTATTGGTAGCTCTGGCTATGTAATGTCTACTAAAAGCCCAGAAAGCAGCTCACAGAATAGGATTTCAAGACTCCTTTTCCCTTCCCTTCCCTTCCCTTCCCTGTTGCTGACAGGCCCAAGGCAACATAAACCCAGCTCACCTGTCACCACGTGAGTCCCTACAAGCTAATACGACTCAAAAACTTTTGCTGCTGAGCAGTGAATGGTATCAGGATAATGTTCCTATTCTTTATTTTGTGTTTGCCACATGGAGAATCTCTTAGCGTAGCTGTAGGAGCCAAAATCACTTTGGAAAACAGATAAAACAGATAGAGATAATCCAGGTTATGGATCTGTCAGGATGCACAAAACCCAACCCTGCTGATCCCAGTCATTTTGCTACTGTCTGTAGTGTAGTTCACTGGCAACTTAGCAATGAGTTTTATCTGTCCTTCACAACAAAATCTTCCTAAGTAAATGAGCCAGAAAGATGTCAGGGGTTAAATACTTCTTTTGCCAGAAAAGTCTTTATGTGTTTCCTTTGAGCACATATAGATGAAGATGCATCTAGCATAGACGAATCTATTATAGACATGTTCTAATACTATTGTCATCACAACAATATCTGGACACTTTCATATTGAGCTTTAAGGTCTGCGATTAAGATCTGCAATTTGTAGCTCAACTTCTCCCAGTGCGAAATACGATGCATTGTTTTGAGAGGGTTTCATTTTGTTTGGGGTTTATTTTCAACATATATGCTGAGGTCTGACAAGATGAACACTGTTTTCAAAACCAGCAAAGTTGCAGATGGAGGAAATGATTTGTTTATGGTATTCTCTATCAAAGAAATGTCACAGATAGATGGGTTTTACTCAAATATTAGAGTTTGTAACCAGTGCTCTGATTTAGCTGGGTAATAAGTATATACTCAGGCAGCAAGACAGCTTGCTGTTGGCTACGTATATCATGCTCAAAAGTACAGAGGAATCCCAACAAAGCCACTTGTAATTTGCACTCACTAAATTGGATACAGATCCACCTTTTTTTCCAACAGTAGCCCAGAAATAACAAAGGTTTTGGGAAAAATGCCTGGTTTTGGTTGAACGTTTCTTCTCGTTGGCTATCTGCCACCACAAACACAGAGGGGATATAATAACAGTCATTTGGAGTTCTGTAAACCTTGTCATATGAGGACCTCAGAATGCTTTCCAAGTGTTAATTAAATCCTCACAACATCCATGTACCCATGCATAGCAGATTTCAGGTTGTTAGACTCTCCCTGTGACCACAGCAGTTCACTAACTCTGTTGCTCTTGGGAAACTTTAGACCCTTTCACACCAGAGACACGAGCTGCATCTCAGCTGTTGCTCTTCCAACCCAAACACCAGCACTGCTGTTTTCACGTAACTCTTTCAAAAAAAAATCAGGTGAATTTTTCAGAGAAACCAAACTCCAGGACTTTAATTACAGTGGAGCTTTACAACACGTTAACCTGGTTTTGGGGGATAATGCTTTATTAGCAGCTTCAGAGACAGCAGCTTAAAAAATCACTTAGGTCAGTACAGAAAGAAATCGTTCCTTAGTTCTGAAAAAGCACACAATACCTCCTCATATTGCTGACTCCAAGCAATAAAAAATCATGAGTTCACTCCAAAAAGTTCTTTTAATAGACTTTTTGTCTGCAGGCTTTTTGCTCCCTGCCCAGTTCTTGAGACTTTAGAGTTGTAAAGTTCTTTGGGGTGGGAAAAGATTTTTCCCACAACCATAAAGAAATGAAAACAGATATTCTTTTCAAGTCACATGAGTCACTAAGCTAGAAAAAAATCAAATATTGCAAGACCTGACATGAAACCACGACAGTTAGTAGTGTCATTTGTTTACTTCTTTAACATGGCATTATTTTCTCTTAATAGTCAATTCTGAAAAGACACTCAATCTCAAACACTGTGCAGAAAGAGCTCTTTTTCTCTTATTGCACTGTAATAGGCATCTTGCAATATGTCTCTCAGTATATCTGGCATGATGATCTCAAACAAAATTCCATCTGAATGCTGTTTTCATTTTTTTTTCCCCTTCTATGGGTATTTGTTTAATCTATTGAGTACATGCAAATAAATCCTGCACTAAGCTCTCTAGAGAGGCAAGAGTGAGGACGTGCTACAGCACACAGAGCTTCGCCTTGTTACCTCCTGTTGGTGCAGTTTGAGTTCTCAGTTCTGTTCATCCTAAATTCAAATCCCAGTAAGTAACCCATGTAGACAATATCACATGCAGATAGCAGTAAATATTCTCCAGGCAGTCCTCTGGAAGTGGTTCTTTACCTTGAAATATCAATGTGTGATGCTTTATATCACCAGCAGCACTCTCTGCAAGGCCATTAACTCCTGTCTACTTGGTGATCGCAGAGGAAACCACACAGTGCTCTTAGTGACTACTGTGTAGTACAGATACACAAGAGGTAGCTTTAAAATGGATTGTTTGAAAAATGTAACAGCCCCACAATGGTAGCCCGGAGCTCGTTTGCCCTGCCAAGAGACCCTTTCAGACCACATTACACATGCAAATTATAACCATATTTCTTCTGTCTACAGCAGAAGTCTGTGACAACTGAAGGAGGTCTGAAATGGTTAGCTACTCCCCTATGTAACTCAAGACATACCAAAAAACAAACTAGTTCTCCAGAAATTGCTTCCTCTGACATTGTTATCATGAATATACTTCAACAATGCCACATACAGCACCTTTCATGGTTTATAATGCCATAAAGCATTAAAATTGTATTGTCTAGAAACAAATCTTACTTTCTTTGTATTGTCTCTTGGTGATTGGCAGGAAAGTTATGAAAATCTCACTGGGTAACAAAATATAATGCCTAAATGCCTTGATTTGATTTTAATAGCTAATATAATTTTCATTTCATGATATGCTGTATTTTTAATTATGGCAAGATCTTCCAAACTATCTTAGATAAAGTTGAAAAAAAAATATAGTTGTGAATTTTTTCCCAGGGAAGTTTTATTTTGAAATGACATGTAAACTATGCTCCTGTTCCATACATCCATACACCACAACCAGTACAATATTTGAGAGCCTTCTAGCTCCTTATGTGGTAATATTACTATTTTTTTCTGTATTTTTTGTGTTGAGCCCTCCTTAAGGTAGGGGGGTATTAGAGGTATATGCAGTAGAATGCTTTGCAGTGAGCATGTATGGCAAATATGATTTATGTGATATATTTATTAGAGGACTCAAATTCAAAGAAACATACACTTCACATGGAATGGTTCTTGCTCCTGTGGGATTGTGATTCAGATATCAGACAGTAACTGAAACTCCATCTACTTCATGTAGCCCCCAGCTCCAGCTTTCCAGACTTACTACATCATTGGTAAACACAGTCTTTCTTTTATCACATTACTTGTTGGTCACTATCTTTCAAATAATGTTCTTCAGAAAAACTAAGCAGGTCCTAATTTCTTCTTCAAGGAACAGCCCTGGATGTGCTTTCCATCAAGCTTTTCCCTACCTAGTTTATGATTTAAAAAAAAAAAAAAATCCTGTTTTTCCCTGTCACTCTGCAGTGCTCTAACCTCACCCTTCCTATTTCTGTTCCTCCTCCTGAACAGTGTTAAAGAGCTCTGAGACCCAGCTGCTGAAGACAACACCTACAATATTTCACACATCGTTATTCTGTAGGAACTATTTAATGCAAACACACTCCTCTAGGTACTTACAAATGTCAGCGTAAATTCACCAAGCAGAAATTGTGTCAAAACAGTCTAGATACCACCCACTGGAATGGGAAGGTTTGGGGACAGAGGAGAAGCAGTTGAAAGCAGATCATTTGACTTTTTACTACAGTTTTTGACATTGCCTTTATGTGATGTTCTCACAAGGAAAATTAGGAGAGGGAAGGTGCAAAATCATTTCTGTAATTCATCAACAGTAGCTTGTTATCAAATTAGAGGGAGCAGAGTTTCCAGGGAGTTCAGCTCTGCTTTAGACTGTATTGAGAGTCTCCATTAAAACCTCAACAAGGGATTGAAGACTGCGTTCACTAAAACCACAGATGACACAAATCCCAGAGGGACAGAAAATGCTCTGAAGGACAATCTAATACCCATAAAAACTCAATTGCAGTTCTTTGGCCGGTTTTAGATCTTCTGGAAAGATCCCAAAGGACAGTGGTGGTAATGTCTAAATTTATTAGGGTTTATTTAACCTAACACCAAGAATTCTAAAGGGGATATGGTAAGTGTTAAAGATATGAAAGGCTATTAGAAGTAGAAGCTGATGCAAAAGCCAGAACAAGGTATTACAGGCTTGCACTACAACAAAAATAAAGTTTCAGATTAGACATTAGAAGAAGTTTATAACAATGACGGCAATAAATATCTGGGATAAATTAAGAAGGAAGCGGGTAGAGTCCCCACCAGATTAGACAAGTATCTACCAAAAATGATGTAAGGTGAAGATCGGTCCAACTCAGAGAAAAGACATTTCCCACCCACTTCTGCATTTCATTTTCTCCAATACTGTAGGATTTGAGTGCCTACAAAACCACTAATGAATTTTTCCTCATACCAAACTCATTAGGTAGGGAAATAAATATTATTACTTAATTTTTGAAATGAAATGAATGAAAATAAATGAAATGTGCCTTTAGCATAGGCACAAAGAAGCTGCTAAGGGCCACATTCAAAAGATACTCAGGAATCTCACATCTATTGACTTGCTGGTGATGTCCTATAAGCCAAGATCAGCACTAGGAGCTTACTTAAGTGTTTTATGTTCATTATAGCATCTGAACTGCATCATTGTCCTTTGTTCTGTTTCATGTCCAAAGAGTAAAAAGAGACAATTCCTCTTCTCTTAACCTATCACACGAGTGTGTAGGCTAGAAACACCATGTATGAAATAATAGATCTAGTAAGTACAGTCTATAAACTAATATATAGGTCTCTTGGCAACTTTATCGTGCATTTCAACTTTGATCATAATTTAAAAGGTGGCACATCTGTATCATGACTGCTCTCCTTTCAAAGTCTTGAAAAGTGGGCTGAGATGTCTTTGAAGCTAACAGACATCAGAATATTACATTAATGCTATATTGACTCAGCCCTTCATCCTTCTGAGGTGTATAAATTGAGTTGCATGCAGCCAGATATGTTATGAGACCTTTCAAAGGAGATACCTGTGTGCTCATTATCATCGCTATTACTCCATGTGTCCCAGAAAGGCATCACTGTGGGACACAGTAAGTAAAGCACAGAAATGGGAGACTTGGTAGATCAGACTGATGTTCCTGTCATGACCTTGGACATGTAATTTCCCCTTCCTGTGCCTCAGTTTCTGCTTTTATAAATTGAAATAATGATACTTTGCAGACTGCATGAATACCCGCAGATGAAAAGCATTGCCTGAGAGACAGCTATTGCTATCATCTTCATCAGTGCTTTACTTCGGCAAAATAATTTCCACCCCTAACTGCCAAGAGCTTGCAGCTTAAAACAGGCACACAGTAGAGGTAGGAAACAGAGCGCTTTATCCTCATTCTAGAGAAACAGACACACACAAATCAAGCACATTTCCTTGGCCACAGTGGAAATTTGTAGCTAAATCAGGGATCCGGTTTGCAAGTCAATGCCTTAAGCATAGGCTTTTTCAGGTGTTCTCCCTGGACATTAAAGATTTAGTGGGAATTTTCGTAAGAGAGTGGATTTGTGCCAATATTCATGGCTAGAATTTTTCCCTTCCTCTCAAGTTATGCAGAAAGCTGTTTGCTGATGGTTTGCTGGCCTGCCTGATGCCCCAGAGGTGACTATATAGCTGTAAAGCAGCACAGATTGTAAATTATACAGATCTTTTCATCCTACAAAACAGCAATCACAATCTCACACGGTTTTTCCCACTATTTATTTGAAAGGAAGGTGCAGCAAAAGGAAACTCAGTACTTGCTATAAGGTGCCAGGGGTTTGGAAAAGTCCCAGGGACAAAGCATGACCATTCAGAGGAGAAGGATGAGCCAAATATTGAAACTGGGTCAATGGACTTGGGGCATAAACCCTTCCTGTTCCGCACGGCAGCTTCCTTTCATTGTCACTCTCTGCACAGAGACCAAGGGGCAAATCTGGCATAATGCAGTAATTGTGCATTTAACTGCTGTTAACAGTTACATTACACACCAGGCAAATCCTTTGCTCTTGGTTACTCTTTCTTCTCACCGTCCCTTTCTCTCTGCCTCCCTTATTTCTGAATTTCTTTTCCTCAGCGTTTCATTCTCTGGTGTTACTCTCCCTTTGCATCTTAGTGGGTTTCCTTGCTGTTGCCAAGCCCCATTCCATTCACCAAAATAATCAGTGTCTAAATAATATCATTGATACTGATGTATCAATATAGCTCCTTCACTTTCACAGATTAAGCAAAGATTGTGGTTCTCAGACTTCTGATTCACTGTTTCGGGCTGTTGATACATCTGAAGTGCAACGGACTGGATATCCTATACTTGCTTTCTGTCGAAGGCTGTCTTCAAAATGCTTGCATCTTGGAGGCCATAGTAGCACAATACGCCACTGGATCTAGGCCAGGAACAGCAGGTGAGTTCACCTGTGCTCACAAAACATTTTATGAATGTTCTTACTAGAAGAATTAAATTTTGAATAGCATTTCCTGTGCACCTAATCCATCAGAGGTTTTCTGTCCCAGCTCCCATAGCAGTCATATCTAGGTACTGGGAGAAATCTGTTTCTACTGTCCAAGAATCAACATCAAGAAATGACACTGGTGGCTTCCTGGATCTTTGAACTTCCTGGTAGAAGGCAGACATGGGCATACTGGTGTGAATCCAAAAATGGATCATGATGATGATTAGGGATTGAAACATGGAGAGGCTGAGCAAGCTGGGACTGTTCAGCCTGGACAAGAGAAGGATCAGGGAATTCTTATCATTGTGTATAAATATCTGCTGGTGTGCGGTAAAGGAAAGGGAGCCCAATTCTTCTCAGTGGCGCCCAGTGGCAGGACATGAGGCAATGGGCATGAACTGAAATACAGGAAATTCTGTTTAAACATAAGAAAAACCCTTTTTTACTGTGAGGGTGACTGAGTATTGGAACCTTGGAGATATTCAAAACCCAACTGGACATGACCCTGGGAAACCAATCTTCTGTAGGTGATCCTGCTTTCAACAGGAAGGATGGACTAGACAGTCTCCAGAGGTGTTTTCTAACGTCAGCCATCCTGTGATGTCTGTGGGAAAAATCAAATTTAGTTTAACTGTCTCCCCTGGAAACTGTAGTACATTACTGTATCATACAGGAGTAGAGGGGAAATAAAGACTTGCAAGTTCTGAACACTGTAAGAAACTAATACCATGGAAACAGTGGTCTGAAGGACATATCCTGAGCAACTGAGTTCAGTACCCTGCTTTTGCAGATCATCATAACAGATAATCCCTATTCTAAACTTCTTTATCATAAATTAGGTCCAGTTACACCTGGGAAGATCAGGTATTTCCAAACTGAAAAAGAGAACCCAACAGGGACACTTACAGAGACATCGGACACACTCCCCCACATTCCAAAATGTCTCTGAAGCAGGATGACCCTCCATGCACAGTGTGACTGGAGCACAGGTGAATGGTGAAAGCCATATTGTATTAACAATATCGTGCAAAATAAAGGAAGCTGGAGAGCTGAGAAAAGGAGGTCTAGGTGTAATACCCATCTTCTCAGGGTGGATAGGACTAGTTTTCAGGCTAGCTGACTGAAACATGTATTGTCGTTTTACTGTTAAATGCTGTGTGGACATCCAGTACAAATATAGGTAATGTCCCTTACGTCCATAAATAAAACCAAACAAACAGATGTGAAAAAAGAACAGCAAGGATTAAAGAGTGTTTATTGGCTGTTAATAACACAATGTTGCGATTTAGGCTTCCTTTACAAAGTAGTGCCCAGTATCTACTATCTCATGATAAATAGAAGCTGTATCGCATGACACTTGTGAACAATGGGTGAAAGGGATATTAGAAAAATCTCATTTATCTTCTGCTTTATTTCTTGATAGAGGTCCTTGTCACCATGGCTATTATGTGACTAGCCCTAGAAAGGCCACCTCATTAGTTCTCTTTATCAAGATAGCAAGGTATCCTTTAAAGGGACAGTGCTTAGATTTTAGATTCAAATAGAAAACAGACTGCATTGTGTGAATGTGTTTCTGCCTCCTTTTTCACTGCTTAAATAGGTAGGTTATTTCCATAGCTGTCAAGTAGCTGAAATTAATACTCCTGTAACTAGGAAGGTGTCCCTGGAACAGGAATACAGAAATGGAATTTTATGAGGAGATAGCTTTTGTTTGCCTCATGCATTCCTTTAATACTTGTGGCATTTCTTTAATAAACAAGCACACACCAAGGGGAAAAAAAATGAAAGCAACTTTCTGTAAATTCTGTAAATCTATTTTCTCCTTTGTCTCTTCCACTCACAAATACATCTTCCTCTTGTCTGACAACCACTTTGAAAATTTTCCTCTGTTGCCACCAAAGCAACCATGTGAGTGTCAACAAATCAGTAATGATTTAGAATATGTCAAAGGAAACTCAACATTTTTGTCTCTTTTCAAAAATCTTAATGACAGGTAGATAAAGTTGGACAATGCCACCTCTATTGGCTTTCTTTGAGTTTTGATGGGTATTTTTCACAGAACGAAAGAGCCTGCTTTCCTTCTGCAGCAGGCAAGGCAGGGGAAGAGTAGTTGCAAAATCTGATAGTGCCAAAGAGTTGTATTAGCCATGTCTAGCTTTCTGCATAATTAAGAATATTTTGCATTTGAGAGATATAGGAGATCAAAGATTACAAAATATTATTGCTTTTTTTATTTGTTCTGAATTATGATATAACAGTAATTAACTCTCAGAATACACTGCTGTCTTTAAATCGGTGATTTAAAGTATCGTCTCATTTGATAACTCACTAGAAAAGAGCCTTAGAGGTAAGAGGACACTGAATGAATGTGACAATACTATTAGCTTACTGTATAAATCACAGTCACTTATTTCATTGCATTTTAAACTAAGATAAAATATTAAAATTTAAAAAAAGCATTAATACAATATTAAGGTTAGGAATTTTAAGGCACAAGATCAGGAAATGAAAAAGCTAAGGCTCTTTTAGTAGCAATCTGTATCAGGTGTGTGTTTTCAACAACTACCTTGAGCGATCAAAGTTGTACATGAATACATTGAAAATATCCTAAAAGTAATGGGTCAACTACATTTGCTAGGAATAGATTAGGTACATGGAGTTTGAAATTCCTGTTTGTCTTTATTTATAGTTTTGATAATGAAAGAACAGAAATGACAGTGTAGGTTTTTCCTTGAAGTTGTTGCATGCCCTACTGCCAACCCACTGGGTGTAGTTTCTCCCTGTGTCATGTTCTCTAAAGAATGGGAGCGGTCATGGTGCAGAAGCTCACTATGAAAGTGCCATCAAGAAAGTACAGGAACAGCTTGAACGCCAAAGAATTTGCAAGTTCAGTGTTAGGGTTCAAAGATGCAGGAAGAGTTCAGAGAAAGAAGATAAAATAGATCACCATGGCGGATGGATGGTCATTGACAATGAGTCTGTCCTGCTTTGAATGAAACATCCCTTAGGCAAGGTACCTGCAGACTCATTGATTAAACCACAAGTGCAGTGTTCCTTGTTGAGTTGCTTATGTCTGAAGTGAACTTGTGCTCCTTTAATGTCAGTTTTGTTAATCTCCTGATATCCATGATTTTTTGAATTTCCTCAGTCCTTAGAAAATAAAGGAGACTGAGATAGGAAGGGAAAATGAAGATTCCCTAGCACTTCCTTTCTCAGTCTGTTCCTACCTTTTTAATCATACAGATGTTTTCTCTAGGAGCTTGTTTTATCTTAGGAACCTTGAAAGTCACATTCCTATTCTATTGGAACACACTCATTCCACTCACAGATAAGTTTTGTGCCAGAAAAAACTGTCCCATCACTAATACATATCACATTAGTTACTATGTTGTGTAGGTCAAGATGTCATTAATGATGGATGCATATGAGCTGAAGAAATCAAAGCAGCATGTGAACTTACAATCATTTTTACTTTCTAATGGAGATAGCCTATCAGGACCCACTATCACTCACACTAGTGTTCAGCTCTAAGCCACGACAGCTCAAAAGGATGAGAGCTAGTGCAAGTCTGTAGGACTTTAGTCTAAACAGACAAAGAAAAGTGGGGGGGAAATCTACAAAAATGGGATACAGATGTGGGAGGATGAGGGGAATAGCCTAATGAGCACAGACTGCAGTTAGATGATGACAAAGTTGGGAACAGACTCAACCCCACAGACTCCCAGTTCAAGGCATAACCTAGCAGGTTTGGTGGGTGGCCATACTGGGAACTTAATCAATTTGTTCATCTTTCACAAGCCAGTCTAGAATGAAAAAAAAACCAAAGAAAAACCAAAAAAAAACCACCCTGGGTTTAAAAGATACTTGTTTGAAGTAATAATGTCCTTGGAGGGGGGGAGGATATTTTAAATGTTGTTGCTACCCAGTGTTGTATATGTTGATCATCCCCATGATCTGGATCACCACCGCACTGAGATGGACCAGCCAGTATAACTACCATAGGCACTCATTACATAACAAATCTTTATCTATTTACCTTTCAGAACATTAGATTGATCTGCTCCGAACTTTGGTCTTTTCACAATCATAAGTATTATTGTTTCCCATTCATAGCAACTGCAGCAATAGCAGGGGTACTGCTGATGGAAAGACCATGACCTTACTTATTACAGCACCTGTGCACTCTTGAGAACCCTATAATTGAAACATTACATGTTGACTCACCTTTTTCTTATGATGTATTGTAAGTTCTCAAGGCTAGAGTTTTCAATCATGGATTTTCAGAGTTATATCAGTGAAACAGATTTTAAATCTATTCTATTCTGCGAGAAGCTGGTCCTCCTTGAGAAACTCTCCATCTTTCCCAGTTATTTTATTTTATTAGAACGAATGTTCTAAACAATCCTTTTTTCTTTTATATCCCACTTTATTCTTGAATAACATTTTACTATAAGGTTTTTTTATTAACCAGGAAGGACTGAGAAACATAGTTGGGCCATTCAGAACTCCAGCATATCAACACTGCACACCCTGTTCCCCCCTCAAAGGCCATTGTACATTTCTTACACCACATACAGATATAAAAATATCCTCCTGCTACTAATGCATCTTGCTAATGTTATCCCCTCTGTTTCATGTGTCTCCTGCAAAACATCTCATGTAGATGTTACTTTCAGCTCCTCTGCTATTATTGCCAAAATCAGGGATCCTGGAAAGTATCCAATATGTGCTCATCTGTCAGTCGACATACTACACGTGTAGAGGCAGCCTGTGACATTCACCTTCCTAGGAGATAGCTCCTAATGCAAAGCAGTCAGGTTATCTGCAGATCGTTCTCCAGGACATTCACTCAATGATTTAATGCGAACGGTGATTGGCCTAATAAAACCTATTGGTCCTGCCAGACAAAATGACTATGGAGAGCAAATATGTTTCTGGCTTGACTAACATGCTTGCCTAAATATATTTTTGAGCTTTGGCCCTTGTGCTGTCAGATGCTTGAAGGATGACAATGGCCAGAAGACATTTTTCCCAATAAACTCCATGAATGTTGCATATCTACCAGGACTTGCTGCAGTCTCATGCAAACAGCTGACACATGAAGGAGCATGGACTATGGCTCATCTATCTATGGCAGCTGTCCACTCCCATAGGGGAAATCAGCCCTCTTTGCTAGCAGGAAGCGCAGTGATTAATGTGTTTTAGTCCATAGTCCCCACAACACTGGCCAAAAACTGGGAAGAATTTTTGAGGACAACTGTTTCTCTAGCTGTGGGAAATGTATTCCCTCTATACTGATACATAAAATAATCCTAATGATAACCAAGAAATGCTTTGGAGATTCTGATCATCCTGGCTATTTTTTTCCCCATATTTCATCAGTTTATGCTACTTAATTACTAGTTAAGAACCTTGCTAAAAAGCCAGGACAAGAGGTAACAGGCACAAACTTGAACATAGGACGTTCCATCTAAACATGAGGAGGAACTTCTTTCCTTTGAGGGTGGCAGAGCGCTGGCACAGGCTACCCAGAGAGGTGATGGAGTCTCCAACTCTGGAGACATTCAAAACCGACATGGACATCACCCTGTGCAACCTGCTGTAGGTGACCCTGCTGTGGAAGGGAGGTTGGACTAGATCTCCAGAGGTCCCTTCCAACCCCTGTGATTTGATTATGATCATGATTCTGTAAATGTCATCTCCTGAAGGAAAAGTTGAGGAGAATGTTACAAGGTGTTGCAGAAGCAGCTACTCTCAGATGACAAAACACATTTAGCCGGCAGTGTGCGCTGGCAGCCCAGAGGGCCAACCGTATCCTGGGTTGCATCAAAAGAAGCGTGGCCAGCAGGGCACGGGAGGTGATTCTCCCCCTCTACTCTGCGCTTGTGAGACCCCACCTGGAGTACTGTGTCCAGTTCTGGAGTCCTCAACATAGAAAGGACATCGAACTGTTGGAACAGGTCCAGCGAAGGGCCACTAAGATGATTAGAGGGATGGAGCACCTCTCCTATGAGGACAGGCTGAGAGAGCTGGGGCTGTTCAGCCTGGAGAAGAGAAGGCTCCGGGGAGACCTGATAGCAGCCTTTCAGTATCTGAAGGGAGCCTACAGGAGAGCTGGAGAGGGACTCTTTGTCAGGAAGTCTAGTGATAGGACAAGGGGTAATGGTTTTAAATTGGAAGAGGGGAGATTTAGATTAGATATTAGGAAGAAGTTCTTTACTGTGAGGGTGGTGAGGCACTGGAACAGGTTACCCAGGGAAGTTGTGGAGGCCCCATCCCTGGAAGTGTTTAAGGCCAGGCTGGATGGGGCTTTGAGCAACCTGCTCTAGTGAGAGGTGTCCCTGCCCATGGCAGGGGGGTTGGAACTTGATGATCTTTAAGGTCCCTTCCAACTCTAACCATTCTATGGTTCTATGATTTGAAATTCTCTCAGATTTTGGAATACTTGCTCACCAGATAACTAGAGAGCTGATTACAAAAGAAAATTAAAGCAGGATAAGTGACTATCTGGAAGCACTGAAGTTTTTAGACTGATATTATTTATGTCCTGTCCACCCTTACACACAATGTCCCCATTGAACATAGTAGTACCTTCTGTATATTTTACAGTTCAGTATTGTGGAAGGTTTCCAGAGACTTTTAAGAGGACACTAGTTAATATAAAGTGACATGTAAGAATTGAACCCAATTCTTGGCTCTGACGTTTGCTTGACAGGTCAATGGGCACGAGTTCTACTTCCTCAAATACAGTTGGGTACTTAGCATCCACTGATTCCACAGCGAGTTAGATGCCTGAGTAAGTTCAGGGATCCTAGTCTAGATCTTTTTATGACAGATGGGTTTCTGTTAAGAATCTCAAACACTTTGAAATCTACTAAGGTAATAGTAAGGAATTATTATTGACAACAGTTTTGAGTGAAAATATTTAACTTCTTTAATTCTTTGGGAAAAATCTCTTATATTTGAGAAGGGACATGTCATTACTCACCTAAAACTCCTGGCTTCATTTCCAACTTCTTAATGGAAAGATGTTCCAGGACACTGCTTCTATATTTTACATATTTTAAATAATGAATGTCTTCTGAAAGAATGCATGAAAATTAAGCTTGGCTTTGGTTACTAAAGAAGTTAACATAAGCTCCTACTATTATAAAAATGTTATTCAAATGTTTTTACTAATGTAAGTCCATATTGAGAGCTTCATCATGAATGGCTTTTGTTCTTCAAGTTCTTCTTGACCTGCGTAATCCTTCGGCTTAAATTCTCGAGGGAAAATAAAAGCACATTAAAGAAATCATTCTCTGTATACAAATAATTTATCATTATTCACATAATGAAGGAGTAGTATTCCTACTATGCATTGCTTTCTTCTTTCACTGAAATATTTCTTCACATCCAAAAAACATATAGCCTCGAATCACAGAGGTCTAAAGTCTGACAATGTGTTAAAATACTTTCACAGCAGTAATTTAAAATAGGCTGTACCAGTTGCTACTTTTTCTGTCAACCAGAAGAGTACAAAAGATTTGCAAAAGGGAAAAAACACATGCTGCATTTTTTGCTGGACTATGTACAATTTCCTAACTGCTTTCTACTTTAAAAAAAAAAAAAAGAAGGAAGGATGAAAAAAAAGTCAATAGAATAATAATAGGAGAACTCCCAGAAGGTATCAGAGAAATCCACTTTCTTCTGAAGAGACAACAAGAAATTTCAAATTTTGAAGATTATTCTGCTACCAAAGTCACAAAACTAGACTGAAGAAAGGGAGGAGACATTTTGCATGTTCATAGCAGCATGAACATGCAAATGTAATGCATCCTGCCACAGCATGGCTCCTTTCCTCCTCTAGAGTTTAACCCACCTAAGGGTGCTGATGAATACGCTGCTGTTATTGGAGTAGTTAATGGTTCTGGTATGATTAGTTAATCAGAGGGGATTCACGTTTTCAGATATCCTAGTATTCATTCTCATAGATGATTATCCTCAGGAGTATTGTAATGGTTTGTAGTCACCAACTGTTGGTAATTATGGATGAAAAATATTCCAGATGAAAGAGAGAATGAGATTGAGTGCATTGATTAAGGTCATTGAAGTGATCTAGGGATTACATTACCAGTCCAATTCCCACCTCATCCCAAAACATATTCCATAGTATATTCCACCCTTGAAGATGCAAGCCACAGACATCACTGTGCAACTTTTCCTTTATCGAGGGAGTGTGGTAGTGTACTGCCACCCTCTGCTGGAATATAAATGGACTGAGCAATTTCTCCACCTCCCTGTGTCTATTTCAAAAGAACAGTATGGATTGCGTCATATTTTCTTGTCGGATATAGGAAAAAATTAAGGAATGTGGAAGGTTAATTTCACATCATGCTTTTTAAACAAATGGGATTTTTTTAATCTGTTTATAATGGATTTTATTGCAAGACTAATCTGCACTAAGTGCATCAAATTCAGTTCCTACCACTCTTCCAAAGGAAGTAATGGAAAGGAAAATTTTTGTAGTGTCTGGCCAAGGAGCTTTGGTGTTACTGATTGCAGAGCTCCGGACCTCTAGGGGTGTCCTGGTTGCTTCAAACCTTAGAAGCATTATGAAAGGACTTAAACAAGCTTCCAGTTATGACTTTTTGCAATACTTCTAAATCCTGCTAGAGAACAACTGAAAACAGAAAGAGATACAAGTTCAGCTACTGGCCTTTCTTCATATGAACTAAGGTTTACTTGGTATTACTCAGGTTATAAGCCTGAATTTCATGCTTTGTTACAGCGGAATCAAACAATCTTTTGAGTTATAAAAGCAAAGAATGGGTGTGATGAGATATACAGGGGCAGACATTTAAACAACATTACAAGATAAACAACTTTGCCTGTATGTTTGTTCTAAAGGTACGATAAGGCCTATGATTTTAAATGCAAGTGATGAAACTGGGCACCCTCCAGTTTTTCTTGTTCGGTTTGGTGGCTTAAATACAGGTAAATGATGCTCAGTCCTCTCTGAGTACCAGACTTCTCCAAAATATTTAAACTCAATACCAAGGGTATGAAAACTGTTAATCCCCTCTGAAAGCTTAGGTTTATTTTTCCATCATCACTAATGCACAGGATGAGTTCAGTTTCTAAAAAAAAAATTTGAGCTATTAAGATCAAATTCTGACCATATGGGAGTTACAAGAAGGTCTCAGCGCAAGAATATTCCATCATGTTAATTGATTACTGCAATATGTTGCACATGAGGAAAAGGAAGGAAAAAGAATGTTATGAAGATGTTCCAGCAGGTCCCGTCTTTGAGTAATGCAGATCACTGAGGATTTATTGCCCAAGAATTTACTGCTTTTATTCACATTTGGCTCTGATTTAAGGATCTGATCCAGATTCTTGAAACAAATGGTAGACAAAACCTTGATTGTACTTGAGCTAGGTTCTTTACAAAATTAACTATTAAAAACAATAATTGGCCTATCTAGGACAATCAGATCTTTGCACCTAGCAGTCCATAGCTGTTGTACAACACTGGTAGTCTGACATGTGCTATAATAGTTTCGTTATCGTAGTCTATGCGTGACCGTGACCACCTAAGATTTTTTCACTGATGATATTTAATAACTTGGATTTATATTAGGTAAGCAAAAATAGAAGGTGTTAGTTTGGGTAATCACCTACTTGTAAAGTGTTGTTTGCATTTATTTCTAATCCTGGCTGCATTCATTATTATTTCTGTCCAAATGTGCCTTCATTCCTTGTGTTTGAACCTTAGCTATATGCAGAAAACAAAACAAACAAAAAAAAAACCAAAATGGAGGCAACTGTCATGTAAGCAAGGGAAAAACCTTTACAGTATGGGAGGAAAAGTGTAGCATAAGGGGAAAGTTGGGTTAATATAAGCAAGGGAAAAACCATTACAGTTTGGGAGGAAAAGTGTAACATAAGGGGAAAATTGGGTTAACACTGAAGCTCAGTATTTCATCGTCTTCACTAATAATTTGAAATTTAAAATCAATTCAAATTAGTAACACAAGAAAGCTTTCAATAAAATCATGGTGACTGGACTTATGAGCTGTCTGTGCCATATACTGAAGCTTAACTGTATTACTGTGGTCAAAGTACTGAATTAAAGGGAGTCAGGAGGGGGACAAGGGAGGAGACAAAAGAGGTATAGCCTCTAAAATCTCTATGAATCTAACCTCCCTCTTTCCTACTGCCATCGTTAGATTCCTACTCTGCCACTGAATAGTCTCAGATAGGACTTTAGCATTTGACAAATGAAGGCAATTTCAGGATTTTATACTTGTGGATACATTGTAGGACTTACAGTGTGACTTAAAAGCGCTTTTCTTGTAAATCAAATATTACCTTGGAAAATAACAATACTGGCAAATGAAACCAGTGAGGTGCCACTCAAGACTACAGTCCTGCTTTAATCATGTTGCTCTTTGAGAATTTGAAGCTTTTAATCATGCCAGGCTGCCACGTTTTGGGTTAAAATTCATGGGAATTTACAGATATTATTTTGGCCACTGGAGAGCTCACTTACTAATACAACAGGGACTCTATTGAAGTCATGGACATTTTTTGCATTATTATTTTTTGAATGCACTACAATTACTGAAAAGTTCAAACCCACCTGAGTTCATAAGTGACAAAGTTAATGAAAACCAGGCTTAATCTGCAATGATTTTGCCTCTTTTGTCCTTCTGTATTTTGTCTGTGTGCTACACATTAGCGACTGTTTCAGTGTAAAAACAGGATATTTTGATTGCTTCATATCTTCATAGCAATAGCCTGTGTTGACTTTTGTATTAGTGCTCTAACCTTGAATTAATAAATACATAGATGAATTCTTACATCTATGCTGTTCTCAGTATCCAGTCAAGGCCAATGGGGTCTTACAATGGGATACAAGCCAACGATGCACTGCTTGAGTTTGATTCAATAAGGCAATCCTTTATTTTTCAAATGAATTATCGAATAACCACCTATCATATACCAGTCCAAAATATAAAACCAAATCCACTAGAAACTAGTCTTGGGGGTTTTTTTCCTCCTAAGTTTAAGGAGAAACCTAAGGGCTGGCAGAAAACATCAAGGGTAATTTCTATTTCCCTCCCCTACTCTGCATGTATGTAGTTATATACCATTGAGAAAGTTCAGAAACCAATAGGGGCAGAAATGCATATAGCATACCATTATAGATACATAACCAAACAAAACTGGGAAATGGTACTAACTAGTTGCTACTGCAAATAAACACTGGAAAGACGTGATTTAGTTTTGTGAGCATGTAAGTCTGATTTTACAGCATTCAAGCCATGAAAGTCTAAGCCTTTTGAATATTCCTTCAGCGGTAATATTCCTCCTGTTGACAAATCTTTTAAACACCTTATGCAAGCATCACTTCATGCAAATCATGTATTCAGAGGTGCCATGTGAGAACACATGCATTAGATCCAAATCCACCAGAATGCCAGGGATAAATGCATGTTGTCGAGTCATGGGAAGATCAGAAGAGTTTTTAAAAAGCGGTCTTTCTAGAATGTGGATTCATTTCTTCATAACACCATTTTCCAGACAGATTTATTTCTGAGTATCAAGTTTTGAGTTTATCTTATTTTGTATTTCCGATCCCAAGACTGTCAGCCAGATATTTGAAAAGCCATCTATTTCTCAGACATCTAAACTAACCTATTCATGGATATGCATGGCTTGTAAACCAACTTCCATATACAGATCTTAATGAGATTTTGCTCTTCAGACTTCTAGTTATGGGCAAAACAATCTGGTTTTGTGACTCCAGTGTGTATGCTTCGAATGTGAAATAGACTTGCACGTTTCTGTCTCTCACTTTCGCATCTGGGTGGCAATTTACATTATGCACAGAGAAACACAGTTTTAAATCAGTAATAAAAGCACTTTAATCTTACTTAATTTTCTGGATTTCATCTGTTTTCCATTGTGTGTAAGCACAGAAAATTTACTAAAGCGCTTGTCTAGAAGAGAGAGTTCTCAAAAAAACCCTATATAAGTGTTAACAGCAATTGTGTCCAAAATATACCCCATTTAAGATGGAGTAGATGATGTGTAAGCCATTTCCAGTGCAAGCACAATGCCAAAGAGCACAATTGATTTTATATTTCTCTCAAGGTGTTGAACCAAATTGGTTAATTAACCAAATTCAATCAGTAACGTAAAGGAAAATGCATCACCATAATTCTAGTCATTTAACTTTTAACAGCTAGGAATTATGAGCACTATGAAGTTGCTTATGTATAGCCTGAGAACTCACTTTCAAACTGCCGAGGTGCTTGCTCTGGACAAGCATACGTGACTGCCAGTGCCTGAGCAACCGCACTCGGCTGACATACATCCTGCCAGTTGGCCCATGTTCTCTGACCTTTTGCATGCTCTGCTCTTATCCCATTTGTAAAACAAGGCAAACAGTCTCAAATCACCATAGTGATAGTTTAATACCTTTCAATTTGCACTTACAAGAGGTGACAAATGCACTTAGAAGTCAAATTCCGCAGAAGTTCATCAAAGAACCATCATTTACAGTGAGCAACAACATGTGAGCACTGGACTAGACAATTTCTAAAGGTCTCTTCCAGCCTGTTTCTTTTCTCTGAATTTCTATGAATTATGTAGTGTAGCCATTAAATTGCATCAAGGATTTGCAAACAGTGAACTCTGGTAGCCAAGAAAAGTAACCAGAACATCTCGGTTGGAGTAATTAGCACTATGCTGATGTTACGATGCACCCTACGTGAAGGAACTCTTATTTGAAAGGAAAGGAATTTCAATCACTAATGAATAAGGTGACGATGCAAAAGAGTTATATTGGAATATCCGTAGCCCAGACTAGCTAGCCAGTTATGTCCCTGAACTGCATGTAGCTTTTAGTGTTGCCAAAGAATCTCTTAAAGCTTTCCTGAAGCAAGAATAAATTCTTAAGGAAGGAGATGTGGGAATGGGAATATTACAAAACTCACTGGTGAGACAGAGGCTATACAGAGGTAGGTTATAGCCCAAGCTTTATAGGTTTAAAGCTCCTGATTTGTTAATGGACAATATCTATTTTATAATAACATGACGCTTTTTCTTCATAGTCTGGTGGCTTCATCCAGTTCTGAGCAAAAGCCTGACTCTGTCTGAACCATGAAGGCTGATCCAAATCCGGGAATTTTCCCATCACAGACAGACTGGGAAGCCCAAAGCAGACAAATTGGGAAGCCAGATGAGTCAGAGGACTGAGTCCCAGACCTGTAGCACTACTTTATCTCATGTTCATTGAGAATTACCAATACACATGTTCTACAAAGTTAAGCCAAATTAAAATGGTTTTATGATTGATTTAAAAGATTCAAAAACTTCAGAATCATGTGCAGAATGCTCACAATGTGACTCACAAATTGAACTCATTCTTTTCAAATAAAAGTCTCCATTCAGGAAAAGAAAATCAATTTCTTGAATGTAGGAGGCAGGCAGGCCAATTTGTAGTAGAGCTGTTGTTCAAGGAGTATTCAGAGCCCCATATTGTCCGGGATTAAAACAAATTATTATTATTTAATGTCAAAATTTTAAATAACATAAATTATGCTCTCATCTGATTTAATTGATAAAGGAGGAAACAACTCAAAGGCACCACACCGGAAGTAGCTTACCATCTCACTTCTTAGCAGTTTAGGTGGGATGAGTAAGAATTGCGTTCATTCGTAACACATCTTTTGCCTAAATACCTACTGTAATGGCTGGGTGTGTTGTACATAAGGGGTCTCTGGACCAAACCTGAATGGAACTTGAGCAGTAAGGACAGAAGATGAAACACTGGTAGAGAGTTAGCTTGACAGAATTAAATTGTTACGAGATCGTGATCCTGAATACAAATCATATGACTAAAAAACAAAGAGTATAAGTTGCTTGAAAACTTTTATGTGGACATATTTGATTTCATTTTGTGAGCCTTCCAAGACACAACAATGTGTACCCAGACACACCAAAAAAAAAAAGCCCAAAAAAACCAAAAAAACCCACCACTATAAGAAACATTATACGCCAATAATTTTGAGGTTAACACTACCTGTTCAATAGTTTTAGCTCAAGTGTCAGGTTTCAAATGAGTGTAAAACTACTTTAAGTGCTTATATGGCCTTTTCCACCCAGATTCAGGCTGCAAATGGAATAGGTAGAAATAACAGTGTTGGGCCGATCTGATGGTATTCATATTCCAGAAAGAAGTATAGAGTACTAGAAATCTCATAAGAAAATCCTTGGTACTTCCACCCTTGGTTTTAGCATTTTAAATCACTTCAACATAACCAGCAAAACTCCAGACATTTGTGAGACGGGTCACAGTTTACCTTGTCTTATTCTTGGGGCTTCCTATTACCAACATTTAACTGAAGATTTTCACTGACTCCCTATTCAGGCAGGATTATGCTCTCCCAAGCATCCTGAATCAGAAACCCAGAGCTTATGACTGGGGCAACTTGAGAGACTCTACATCATTATCAAATTTCTTTCTCATCTGATATGAAGCTGGAGGGTGGGTGTGATGCTACTTTTCATTTAAGCTGACAAAAGGCAACAATGTTTTTAAAATATTTTGGTTTGACTGAACAACAGTGATTTTCTGAGTTGCTCCTACCCAAATATTCAAATATATTCATTCCCTGCTCTAGGGAGGTAATAATCCTCCTAAATAGCCATTGGCTTGGGTTTAATCAGAACTCCATTTCTCAGGTGGGTTAATACCATTTTCTGCAATGAGACATCAACCCAGTCACCATAGGGATAGCAACAGTATATACCACTCAGTACGTAAATAATTTTCTTTCATGCAGCTTGGATGGGCAAAATCTGCTTAGTACCTGGGTTACAGCTGTGGTCCTCAGTAGCTATGTGCACACTAGTGACCAAAAGAAATAATATTCAGTCCAATCATTTTATAATGCCTTTTTGAGCCTTGTGGTATTGGTAACTTTTGCTTCCTAAATTCAGAGTAAACACATTGAGCATTAAATGTCATTTAGAAACTGCCTCATGTTTTTGTCTTGCTCATGTATAAGCCTGATTTTGAGCAAGTAGACCTTTTGAAGTTGTTGAGAGCATTTGCATGGGACACTCTATGTATGCTTGAGCAACGTGCTTAATGGAACTGTTAATGATTTTTGTCGTGTCCATTTTTAATGCCCATTCTAACATCTGTCATGCATGAAATTCCTCTTACTGACACAGTATGTGGATAATCTGGCATTTAACTCCTGGCTTTGCTGAGTCAGGTGCATTTTGCTTTCATCTCTATTCTAAGCCAATACGGTGTTCAGTGATTACCTTTATCAATCTCTCTGCACTAAATTTGAGCATACTCACTGAATAAACTCCACTATAAACAACCTGTTTGGTATGTAGATAAGAACTGGAGCCTTTTAATCCCAAATTGTAATTACTTCAGGCCCCAAATGTGTAATTTAAGGATCAAAGCCTGAATTGTTATCATATGCAATTCATTAACAAGGAAAACCTGAATGATTTTCAGATAAATAAAATCAGGCTAAATCAATGTAAATCAATGTAAATCAATATACATGTTTCTCACATCATTTAATGTATTTAATTTCATTTTGTATTTTTCTTTGTTAGGTCTACAAATAGAAAGAGCTCAAGGTGTTAATCAGGTGAACAGGTAAGTGTCAAGATTTCCCTATGACTTCAGAATTTCATATTAATTATTCTATTATTTTACTCTCTGTAATATAAGATTATAATAAATTAATACTATAAGATTATAATTTAGTTGCTTGATCTTGTTTCCAATTTCTATAATCTTATCTACACTAATTTTGCACATTCATTTCTATGTGTTTTATTTTCTTTAAGGCAATTTTCATAGTTCCTTTCAGTTATTTCTCATATGTTTGATACTTCTTTTCCTTGTTTTAGTTTAAAAAAAAATCAATACAATATTAGTTAATTGGTAAAAAAAGAAAAAAAAAGTCTTACAGTTTGATGTGAATTGTGATGTTGGGAAACAGTAAAATATATGGGATAGATCAGCTGTGTAAACATCCAAAGAATATTCCCCAGAGTGTTGAATACAATTTCTGCATTCTCTCTCCTTCACTTAAATATATACAGACACATGCAACAAAATAGCATGTGCAACTTTAGTATAGTCTACCTATGATCATGCAAACTTTATCAATACAATTTAATCAACAACTGAAATGGAATTATGGAGTCCCAACCTGTGGTTAAATTATGCTTTTTCTTTCTGTAACAAAGGTTTAATTACTGTTTACAAGGGCTGAAAAGCTAGAAGAAAAATGACAGCTAATATAAATATTTACTTGTCCATCATTTAGTAAATACATAAATCTTTTCTTCTTTCCCTAGATATTCAGTTCCTTTCAACAGAATAACAAGGAGTAGTTAAGTTACAATGATAAATTATTCTTTCCAGTTTCATCTTCTATTTATAGCCTTTTCATTCATTAGAGTTTTTAATTTGTTTTGGGTTTGTTGGTTTTCACGCTCACATGTATTTTTTAAGAAATAATTTATTACAATTCATATTTCTTTCTTTTCAAAATTATAATCCAATTATTTCCTCGGTAAACAAGAATTCCTCCTTTTTATGGGAAATGAACTACCAGCAAAAGTGGTTTCTGATTAGACAAGCTAATTTTGAAAGGACAGATAGAATCAAGCAACGAACTGGATAAAAATAATAATGGAGCATACCTTATTAGATAACAAATGGAACAGACTTTGGAGACAATTAATGCAGGAGATACTTAATGCTGAGATATGCTAAACAAGCTTTGTCTTTTTTATTTTCTGCTATAAATCATAGTTAATTTACTTAAATAATGTACTGTAACCACCTAGCTAAAAACATCACGTTTCTGTAAACACATGCCACTGTAACTCTTCTTGTTCCCTCCTACTTTGCATGGAAACTTCAGAACCCTTTGTAGCGTGCATGTGTGTGTATATATATTTGTGTGTGTGTATAGATAGCAGGTAGGTAGGTAGGTAGGTAGGTGGGTGGGTAGGTGGGTGGGTGGATGGATCAGTCGATTGATTGATCAATCCAGTAAGGGAAAGCAGTCTAACAACATTCAGGATCAATATTGCAGGAAAATATTTGGTAACTTCATCCAATGGATAACAGATAATGGAGAGGGCTGAACACCTACTTGCTGATAGAAAGAGAGAATGAATTCCTTAGTTTGCTTTGCTTGTTTGTGCAGCTTTTGCTTTACTTATTAAACCGTCTATATCTCAGCCCACAATTTTTTCCTCAGTTTTACTCTTCTGATTCTCTCCCCCCTTTGCAACTCGGGGGAGTGAGCGAGTGAGCTTCTGCCTGGGATTAAACCATGACAACCATGACAACATGATTTCTTTTACATTGGGTTTCCAAAAGACTAAATTACAGACTGAGGGCCCTTACTTGCTGGGCTTGATTCTGTTTCAAGTCTTGCACTCAAGTAGCACTTTTCATTGAAATGTTGGAAAAACTGTATCAGAGTCAGGTGGTCTGAGAGATATTTGTTCCTATATTGCCTGTTTGCTGTATAAACTGAAGTTCTGTTTCTAAGAAGAACCATAAACAAAGATTTTTTTTTGAGTAAAAAGCTGGAGTGATAGACTTTTGGGAAAAATATACATGCCTATTACTCTTATTCTTTTATGTTCTGGAAATGAGTGTATGTGTTGTCCCCTCCAATGGAAAAAATCTTGCAAGGCCAAACCTCATCAAACTCCAGATGTCAAGGGTAATTATTATAAGTTTTAGGACTCTAAAAATGTGTACAATATAATGAAAATGGATTTTCAAGTTTTTTAGGACAGTTATATGATCCTGACTGTGTCTTTTTGTTCAGCAGTTAAGCAATTGGCAATTTAGTTAGGAAAGATAACATGTAGTTGCATATCCCTATATTGTGTGTCTGATGTTTTTTGTTTTATCTGAAGCTAGAGAAATTTTATGTAAGACCTGATAGTTTCACCTTTAAGAAATAGCAATACATTTTCTTTATCTTCCCTTAGCAGTAATATTTCCTGAGCAATTTTCAAGACTGCTTTCAAACAGTAGAGAAACATTATGTGCAACTATTAAGAAATGGGAGTTTGACATTATTCTTTAACTGTGTATTGTATGACTGCTTTTTGTATCAAACAGCAAAATTTACTGCTGTGAAAGGTTCAGTTATAATATTATTTCTTCACCAATTGCCAATGCACTAGCAGGTCATTGGAGCAAGCAGATGATACAGAGTGGTTTAAATAGGAACTGGCCAAGGTGATAGGGAGTCAAGATGCATTTTCTCAGCAACCCACACCTATGAAGGCAGAAGGAAATGCTTCGTTTTCTCTGAGAACATGAGGACCCAAGTCATGAACTTTTTCATATGATTTTGGGAACAAATGACACCAAGGAGTTAACACAGGACTTCAAGAGCAGATTCAGGCACCAGAAATAGTCAAGGACACTGTCCTCCAGCCTACCTATGGTCCCAAGCCAATGTTTACTGCTAAATTGCTCCATATTCCTCTTTCTACGGCTTTATCTCATTAGCAAGAACTGTGGTGTTTCCTCTTTTCTTGTGATCTGTGAATGCCTGTGTCATATGGAAAAACAACACTATAAAAAACTTTCAATTATTTTACAAGGATTCAGTCCTCTTGGGACCTTTTGGGGGTCTTTTTCCCTTCTATGAAACAAGTCAAAATAGAAACAGAGTCCAACTTTATGTAGCCAGTCTTGGTTTTGGGGAATCAGGTTCTTCCTTGCAATGAGGGACCTTTGTAGAAGAGTTGCTCTGGACAGATGTGTCAAGCACTATGCCTCAGTGTCCTCCACTAAAATCATAGAATCACAGAATGGTTTAGGTTGGAAGGGACATTAAAGACCATCTCATTCCAAACCCCCTGCCATGGGCAGGGACGTCTTGCACTAGACCCGGTTGCTCAAAGCCTCATCCAACCTGGCCTTGAACACCTCCAGGGATGGGGCCTCCCCAGCTTCCCTGGACAACATGTTCCAGTGTCTCACCACCCTGAGAGTGAAAAATTTCTTCCTGATAGCTGATCTAAGCCTACCCTCTTCCAGTTTAAAACCATTACCCCTTATCCTATCGCTACAGGACCTTGTAAACAGTTCCTGTCCAGCTTTATTGTACCCTTTAAGTACTGGAAGGGGCTATAAGGTCTCCCTGGAGCCTTCTCCTTGTTGTTGTTCTCTTCTTCTTGTTGGCTGAACAACCCCAGCTCTCTCAGCCTGTCCTCGTAACAGAGGTGGTCTAACCCCCAATCATCTTTGTGGCCCTCCTCTGGACCTGTTCCAATGAGTTCATGTCCTTCTTATGTTGGGGGCCCCAGAGCTGGACACAGTATTCCAGGTGGGGTCTCATGAGAGCAGAGTAGAAGGGGAGAATCACCTCCCTCGACCTGCTGGCCACGCTTCTTTTGATGAAGCTCAGGATACAGCTGGCCTGCTGAGCTGCAAGTGCACATTGCTGGCTCATGTTGAGCTTCTCATCCACCAACACCCCCAAGTCCCTCTCCTCAGGGCTGTTCTCAATCCTTTTTCTACCCAACCTGTATTTGTGCATGGGATTGTTCTGATCCACATGCAAGACCTTGTGCTTGGGCTTGTTGAATTTCATAAGGTTTGCATGGGCCCACATCTCAAGCCTGTCCAGGTCCCTCTGGATGGCATCCCTTCCCTCCAGCGTTCCAACTGCTCCACACAGCTTAGTGTCATCAGCAAACTTGCTGAGGATACACTAAATCCTAACATCCATGTCAACAACAATGAAGTTAAATAGTACCAGTTCCACAACTGGCCCCACCTCTGAGGAACACCACTTGTCACTGCTTGGCCCTTGGACATCGAGCCATTGACTGCAACTCTTTGAGTACAAACATCCAGCCAGTTCCTTATACACTCAGTGGTCCACTGGTCAAATCCATGTCTCTCCAATTTAGAGATAAGGATGTCGTATGAGGCAGTGTCAAGTGCTTTGCACAAGTCCAGGTAGATGACGTCTGTTGCTCTCCCCTTATCCACCAACATTGTAACCACATCATAGAAGGCCCCCAACTTTGTCAGGCACAATTTGCCCCTAGTGAAGCCATGTTGGCTGCCACCAATCACCTCTTTTTCACATTTTCCATGTGCCTTAGCAGAGTTTCCAGGAGGATCTGCTCCATGACCTTGCTGGGCACAGATATGAGACTGACCTGCCTGTAGTTCCCCAGATCTTCTTTTTCACCCTTTTAAAAATGGAGGTTATGTTTCCCCGTTTCCAGTCAGTGGGAACTTCAGCAGACCAACACGATTTCTAAAATATGACGGATAGTGGCTTGGCAACTTCATTCACCCATTCTCTCAGGACCCACAGATGATTCTCATCAGGTCCCGTGGTCTTGTACACATTCAGGTTCCTCAGCTGCTCTTGGACGTGGTCTTGTCCTGCAGTAGGTGATACCTCCTTCTCCCAGTCCCTCCCTTTGCTTTCTGCGTCTTGGGCAGTGTGGTTAGAGCCTTTACCAGTAAAGCCTGAGGCAAAAAAGTTGTTGAGTACCTCAACCTTCTCTGGGTCCTGGGTGATCAGATCTCTCGTTTGAAAATCAATCTTTCAATCAATCAATCCTACTCTCTCAAGTCTGAGGAGTAGCTCTTTACAGTAGAGTTGAAATAGCATGTAATCATATGAATATGAGTATGTTCCCACACTAGCATAGTATCCAGCTCAAATTTAAGAGAGAGTCATCAAAAAGACTTAATTTTAAATGTCTGCTGATTTTTAAATACATCAGTAGAAAGGTAGCAAATACCATCAGTACCATAAACAGCCAATATTTAGTCTTTAAGAAGGCAAGGGAACCATAGGTCTTTATTTCTTTCTAACAAATATTGTAGATACAATTTTTTCAAACCAAGGACTGCAGTCACTGTAGGAGGCCCACATGCTGTGACTGCATTCAGAATAAACTCTCCTGTGCTCTCATGAATTGAGTGAAACTAGTTCTTCTACTTCTGTTTGCACTGCAAATTTCAGTTTTACCCAATTCTTTAATATGAAAAATTTCAATGGTTTTATTTTATTTTTCAGCATTTCAGTAACTAATCATGTGGATGTTAATTTTTCTCAGTGATTGGTAATCTGTTTCTAAGCCTTATCTTTGCTAAAACTTTTATTTACTTCCAGGCTCTTCCCCTTATTCATTTCTTTTCGAAGATTATACCAACAAATCCCTCTTATCTCTCATGTCGGTATCTGGAAATCATCTCTAACTGCCTTCTCTCACTTACTCAGCCAAATTGCACCTTAATACTGATCTAGTCAAACAACTTCATAGTTTCAGCATCTGAAATCTCTTTCTCTGCTTTTTTGTGCCCTTCTGCAATCACTAAATCCAGTGCTTCCAGATGTCTATTACTCATGCTATACTGCATGTCTAGAGTTACGGCCACTCTCGTTTTTCCGCTTGTTCCTTCCACTGCCACATCAGTTTCCATTTTGTCATGGCTTTCTGGATGTACACTGCCAGAAGAGTACAGACATGCAAGGCTATGCTGGGAGGTAGAGCCAAGCCCAGAATACAAACCTCTAGTACCTCAGCACAGGGCATGAGATTGAGTTTGTCATATGTGTGATGTTAAGATCTTTGGGTATTGTTGAATAGCACCACCATTCTTTGCTTATGAACCCTTGCCTAATTTTGCATCATTTCTCATCTCCTCTATTCTCAGTTTTCCATGAAGGACTTTGTGATTTCCTCTTGAGAGTTCCTTACTTACAAAAAGTTGTTTCTAGGACTATTACCTTTCTGGGCTTGTGATTTCTCTTAGAGTACCCTCTCCTATCCCGTGACTATCCTGCTTACTAATGGAGCTTATTTTTATATAGATTAGAGTCCTTCTGTATTTCAGAAGTCCTAAAACATCAAAGAACCACTGTCTCAGAGAACCAGTACACAAATGGTTACAATTGAGTGCAGCACATGTTAGCAAATATGACTGAATCTCATTTTGCCTGCCTCTTCCTGTTCACTCTTATTACGTATGTATGTACTCAGTAAAGAACAAAAGCGAAAGGTTAAGTAGTTATCTAGGTTTCTGGAAAGATAAGTTTCGGTCAAGATAGTCATTGCATAATTCTGCATGTTTTGTTTGTAAGGCATGTTTTCATTTCTCACATGAGATGTTGCCAGGGAAAAGACTTTTGCCTTCTCATGTCTGAATCAGATCCTCCAGGCAGCTAATACTCCACTCAGACGTGACACAATTTAGTAGTTGCTGTAATATTGGCTTTGATTTGAATTTTACTTTTTCTTTGGCCTAAGGTTACATGTAGGCCAGGGTTTCATGCTGCCAGAGAGCAAAAGATTTAACACATAAGCAGATTGTCCTTTAAGTTTCAGCTGTCTTAGGACACACACAGTGAAGTATATGGGAGGGAACAGTGATAAGCCTTGGAGCACAGATTGAATCCCTCCCATGGAAACAGAAAGGGTGATGTGTTGCAGTTTTAGCCTGAATGAGTAGGAGACATGAGGGTGGAAAGACATCTGAGTGCAGGAAACATGGTGATGGGAGAGTAAGAGCCATCCTGAGGAGGAGAAAAAGTGCCGGAGGCAGGTTGTAACAGGAACCAGCTGTGATTTCAAACACTTACTGAATCAAACCTCCTCCAGCATAGCCCTGTGATGGAGCCTGGGGACCAGGGAGGTCTCTGAGGAATGACAATGAATGAGCTAGCCAGGAGACAATGAAGATTTCAAAGCTTGCCTGTATTTCATTAGAAAGTTGAGCAAAATCAGCACATTTCCTGGGAAATAGTTCTGTATTGATGAACCGGTATTTTCTGCAAGAAGACAAATATTCTGTTGCCAGTTTTGACCAGCTCTATTTTCGGTATCAAGGGATCTTGTACTACTACTCTCTGTCATATCCACTCTGGTCCTTGATGCAGGAATTGTCATCTTTAGTTATATTTGCACATAGCCTGCAACACTGGAAGGAGGGCATAGACTACAACACAAATAGGCAAAATCAAGAGACCTAAGGTGTTTTCATTTCCATGCTTATCTAATTGATGGCCTCTCTAACTAACATTGCCAGAAACAGATACCGTCACATCACAGATCAGTCGCGAAGAAGTGAACCATATGCAACATTCCAGATTACTTTCAGTGTTGCTGGCATAGAAATATACTAGAGCAAAACCTTAAGTTGCCAAATGTGGGTAGTTTGTACGCAAGCAAAGTATAATCACAAGTGGTGACACTGCTCTCCTCTCTTTTGTGGCGAAGCTGATTTAAATTTAAGTTCAGTTCACTCTTTTTAATTTATTTCTCCTTTTAATTTCCTCTTTTCATATAGGGGGAAATTATGATCTTATGAAGCTGACATTAAATAATCAAACAATATTGAACAACCTAATGAAAATCTTAAGCAAAAGTCATTGTGAATTAGGTATTTGCTAAACTGACAACACAAGCCTTTGTAAACCTGATATTGTTCTTATGTAAACTCATGAATGGAGGCCTTCTCAAATAAATTACTTAATAACATCAGAGAGTCATTGGCTGTGTAAATATATCCCAGGGGCGCATACTAAGATTCCTGAATTTAAATGTTCAATAGAACTTCATATTTGTCACCTTTACTAACGAGTTTTTCCTTATGAAATCATTATTAGCATGAAAAAGTTAAATTTTGTATCTAATTTCTTGAATTAATGCTGTTTGAAGACCCTAAGGGTTTGAAAGTTCTTTCACTGGAATTCATCATTTACATAATTTTCATAGCCCCAGCCCTTTGCTCTCAACTATGAATGCATATTGTGATTTTTTTATGCATTAAGGTGGCAACTTCTATTTTTCTCTACACAAAACAATTAACAGAAGAATAACAGGTAATAAACAGTTTTAATCTTTAATGTTACATGAACAGTGAAGTGCCGTATTTCATACTTTCGCAACAGCACTGCCTGCTGAATGATGCCTTTCTGGTTCCTCACTATGAAGATATTTGATTAGAAAAAGAAAACCAATTGAGTCATTTGAGATCAGTGGAGCTTTCCATCATTTCTGTCTTGAGATACTTGCGAGTGCACAGCGGCATGGCCACATTTTTAAGCAGACTAGACAGTATTTTCTCAACTCTACATTATCACAGTTCAGCCATGAGCTATGAATGAGATGTTTACTTGATAAATTTCTTTGTGTTGCTAATATAGCTTATTAGATAGGAATTTTATTCTTTGCATAAACCCAGACTTCGGACACCAATGGAACATGGCTTTTGATCAAAATATTTCTTAATGCTAATCTCTCCTCTGCAGGTCTTTGTGAACTGAGGGTCAGGGACATATGGTAGGCAAAAGACAAAGAGGTAGGACAGACCCAAACTTGAAAAACACTATAAAAGTAGCAACAAAGATAGGCCTAGTATCTGGATACTTTGGGTTTAGCATAATAATCACAGTGGAAACATGACAGCTCAGGCAGTATTTTGAACAGGAAAGATGAACTTAGCTCTGTGTCAAGGCTAAACTTGTTTGACAACTACTTCCATCCAGTGGCTTGTTACAGACTACAAATCAGTTTTACATGGTAGACATATCCACTGTTTCTCAATTTAACAATGTGCATGACTATTTTTGTTGTAGTAATAATAATAATAATAAATAAGTAATAAAAATAATAATTATTATAATTATTGTAATAAATAATAAATAAGCAATAAATTATTATTATTATCCCTGCCTGTGCACAGTGAAAAGACTAAGACAAATAATGCAATCTGTTTTGTAGGAAACTTCTGATTAGGATTCAGTGTGAAATTAAGACTCATCCAGTTATGAGTATCTAAAAAGCTATTGCACCCACATTCGATTCACTGACTGTACTGATTGCCTTTCCCCTGGCTGTGATGGGAATTTACACACCTAATGTACCAATTACTTCTATATTTTTGACATTTAAAGTCTAAATCTGGAGCTGAATGTGACCCTTTGATTCATTTGCCCATACATTCATGTCTAGTGCTATTTGAGAAGCCTAGAGTCATGTTCTCATAGAACAAAAGAATTAATACCACCTTCTTACACCAGCCCCTGCAAATAGTTTATCCTATCCCAATTCAAAATGGAGAAGCAGCTTGATAAAGTTTAAACTGAACACAATTTAGCTTGCATTGCTAAATGTAATACAGTACAGTGAATACCATCTTTTTTATAAGCCAGTCTATTGTGCCCTGGATGTCCTCCAATCTTTTTCAAAATTTCTGTAAACACACCCTCTTGTTTTTCGGTAGAAGGAAAATCACATACCTGTGTGTTTTCTCTCCAGTCACAAAATGTCTAGAAAGAGCTTCTAGGTGCATCTCTTATTATTTTCCAACAGAAGTTTCAAGTGTCATGATACATGCTAATGTTGCTGCTCTTCCCACCCAGGGACAGTACCAAAAAATCTCAGGGGTGGGGAAAAAAAAAAAAAAAAAGATTAACAATCTTGAAAATACTTTTAGCTATGAAATCCAGATGTTACATTTTTTGATGATCAGTGCTTGGTGTAGAAAAGGGCTTAAAGCAAATAGTGAAACAGAATGAACCCAGGAAACCCGCTATGTCTATTTTCTGATCCCCAGCAGCTTCCTTGCAAACCTTGTCTCGCATTTTCTCTCTAGACAAATCACTCTGCTTGACATAACGGAGGAAGTCCAGTGTGTGTGATCAAGTGTGTATGCTTTTAAATTTCCTACAAATCATGTTAGTTGCTTGACAATACATGAAACTGTAGGAATTAGCCATACTAAAGTTATTCATTTTGGGCTCCAGAGGAACCACCTCAGAACAGCTTGTTGGAAGGCCTGGCACTTAGCTACAATCAAATTCGATGATGACTTGCAGCGTGCATGTCAAAATGAGGTCAGCCATTTGAGGCTGCTCACTACCAACTTTCCCTCTCCATGAGCCAAATCACTGCCCAGACACTCGTAGGGGTTTGTTATTACCATAATGACAACATGTTATCCACGTTAAAATGCGGTTTTGCTATTGATCCAAACATACACTAAGCCACTGGAAAACTTTATCAAGGAGTGCTCTGCTGCTCATGAATGCAAAAAAACTCGACTGGCTCAGAATTTTGATGGATTTTGAGCTATTTGCTGTGTGCTAACTCACTATGTTGTAAATTCTGGTTTATAAGGCCTGAAACATTAAATGAATCCAGATGTTTGGGTTTGGGGGTTGGAGGTTTTTTCCCCATGCTTTTGCATTGCCATTTCCAATAGCCAAGCCCCCAAACCAGCAGTTACCAAAGAATCGTACTGATTTCTGTGCGTTCTGGATGCAGCCGTTGGAAAACCTGTACTTGACATCCGTCACCCTGCTGAGACGCCAGCCAATGTTCTCACCCTGTGCTCATGTGCTCTTCAGATATAATTGCTTGTCTCTGATTTGCGGTATCTCTTAGTAACGCAGGCACTCACCTTCTTGATTCATTCTGGTCACGATGGGCACAAATTGAAAAAAGGCACTCATAAAACTCAAATTAAAACATGCAACTCAAATCTTCATACCACAGCAAGGTTTGACTGGTGGTAAATAAAGACTAGCTGGACTGATTTTAGGATTTTAAAAAAATACATTTTTGCCCTGTAAACCAAAGCTATGAAAAATATGACTAATGATATCAGGACAACAGGAGCTACATATTCCCATCTGTTTATCTCTTCTAGCTTGAATAACTCAGCAATATATTCTAGTCTATTCCTGTTAGGGCACTAATTTTAGGTTTGTAAATCTAAGCTTCATCTATCTAACCATCAGAAGGTCTTGAAGGCACGCCAAACTTGTGTTTCACTGAATCATTCCTCTATTTTCACCTTTTTTTCAATGTGTATATTAGACATCAGAGTGTAAAAAAATCCTTTTATTAAAATTTCTCTCAAAGTTGTAATTTTCTTTTTTCAATCCAGTGCTTTGGTGTACAATTGTGTCCTAAGTTGGAAGAGAACAATGACAAATAGAAAATCATTTTGATTTTTCTGTGTTGTCTGCCTGTAACTCTGACTTTCTTTTCCTTAGTTTGCATACACCATAATCTTTCCCATGTCATTTATTGTCACCTTTGTGATTTCTACTGTATGACATATATTTCATTTTTCTGCTATTCGGAAAAGAGATGGACTGCTAGGAAAGATTTCTTTTATTCTTATCCTACTTCGATAGTATGCAAGTTCATATCGTTGGGAGGGTTTTGTTGATTTGAATTGCTGTAACAGGTGCTTAGTGCATAGAATGAGCTTGTATATTAATTAGAGAGAATCTCAAGCTATTTAACTTAATAAGGAGAAGTTAACTGACTTGATCAGAGTGTAATACTTGCAGAGGTAAGAATTTCTGATAATCATTGACTCTTTAATTTAGCAGAAAAAGATGTAACAAGATTCAGGCAATGGAAGATGAAGCTTGACAAATTCAGAGGTGGAAATAAGATACTCAGAGTGTAATTAACCATCACAACTTCCCTACAGATGTGTTACATTCTTTGCTGCTTGCAGTTTTGACGTCTCAGGTCTTCTGACCAAATCACAATATTCAAATATAATTTACTGCCTGGTTGCCATGCTAGGCTGAAATTCCTGATGTGTATTTGGTAGAAGAGCAAGCAAGTAGTTTTATAACAGGCCTTGTTGGATTTCACCTACATTTACAGCAGAATGCTGTCAATTCACTAAGTTATCTCCATTACATCTTCCATATGGCCAAGCTGCACTCTTCTGCTTTTTGAAGTTCTCATTTGCATCCCTGTAGGGTGCAAATGATACAGGAACAATAACAACGATATGTAATAGGATGAATACCCTAGAATGTGCAGCTAACTGTACGACTGTGCAGTACGGAGAGACAGATGCCTTCTCCTAGACAGCCTGACTTTGGCAAGGCATGATCCGTATTCCAAGAGATTGATTAAAATTAGACTATGGATGTGTATTTGACTCCCAGATGGAAAGGCCTTAGTAATAACAGCCTCTACTCATGGCAAAACTAGTGGGGTGTCTGCACCATACCCTTTAGGATTGGGGTTCAGGTGAGCAAATTAGACATCTAATTTAAACCGGTTCTCAAGTTATGCCAAAATATTCTTCATACAGTCAACAGAGACGGGCTTCCAGAGAGAGGTTCTGCCTAAGTTTAGGTTTTATATCAAAGTCCAGGGCCCAAATCAACTTCTGAAACAGCCTGTTTCTCTTCTTTAACGGTACAACACTTCTAAGAGATTAAACCTCTAATTTAGGTAACTACTTAGGTTTCAGGAATACACTTTGTAGTAGACTTTCAAAAATTACAATTTTCCATTCGCGTTTTGCTCCCTAAATACTTGTGAGTGCTGTCCAGCCACAGCACCTGTCAGAACTTCTCTTTCCCTCTTTAAACCCACATTCCTCTTAGATAAGGCAGTTCTTTTAAAAAAATTTTGAGAGATTTGTCAGACTAATTGTAGATCTCTTGGGACAATAATCGTCAATTCTCTTCATAGCCAAAAAAAAAAAAAAAAGAAGAAAGTAGAAAAGAAGTAGTTATCTTCTGTAATATACTGCTACATATGAATTGCATTCTAATAATGTCTATTTTTCCCTAAAACCACAAAATCCAGAGGAAGGCAACAAAGCTGGTGAAAGCGTTGGAAGGCATATCCTATGAGGAGTGTCTAAGGACTTTGGGCCTGTCAAGTTTGGAGAAAAGGAGACTGAGGGGTAACCTCATTGCTATCTACAGCTTTCTGAGGAGGGGATGTGAAGAGGGAGGTGCTGAGCTCTCCTCCCTGGTATCCAGTGGGAATGGGTCAAGGTGCACCAGGGGAGATTCAGACTGGGCATTAGGAAAAACTTCTTTACCAAGCGGGTGGTCAAACACTGGAAAAGGTTTCCTAGAAAGGTGGTTGACGCCTCATGCTTGTCAGCGTTTAAGATGCATTTGGACAATGCCCTTAACAACATGATTTAACTTTTGGTCAGCCCTGAATTGATCAGCCAATTGGACGAGATGATCATTGTAGGTCCCTTCCAACTGAAATAGTCTAGTTCCATTCCATTCCGCTCCATTCCATTCCATTCTAAGGAAATTAGTTGGAATTTAGAAAGTAACACTGTAGATGTCAGATGAACTCTCCAAAAGTCGTCATGCCAAACTTCATCTGGTCAAATTAACAAGGGTTGAACAAATCCCGATGTAACTCAATAACATTTCAGAAGACATCTTGGAATAGCAGTAAATGAGTTTTCTATTGTATTGCATGCATCATTCATTTACTGTTTTAATACAGGAGAAACACCTTGTGTTACACAATGGCAAAAAAATAATGGAAATAAATTTTGAACACACTGTACAGAACATTTCTCCTGAATAAACCTTTAATATGAAAATAACACATCGTGTGTGAAGTGCCATCCATATTTCTGGTGTTCAGAACCAGAACATGCTGATTATGCTTTGGAGTGCACACATGACATTTGGGTACTTAGTTGACATTTTAAGTGATTGAATGTTAGGAGCCTACATCCCATCCTTCTGCTGAAAAGGTGCTTCCAAGGTTCATATCCTGAAAAAATCCTGGGTCACAGGTATAACAACAAGTAGATGAGGAGAAAGGGAAATGATGTTATCTGTAAGGTCATAAAGCTTCTTTTCATTATGAAAGAATAGGTTTTTAAAGTCAACAAAGGATTTGGGAGAGAATGTCAAAGCTTTCAAGGCACGGATTTCTTTTTCAATACGAGCTGGAGTTGGGAAAAGTGGAGGTATTGAAGAGTGTTAGGTTTAGAGCCACAGGTATTGCAACTATCCTGATACAACCAAGAGAAAGAGAAGGATGCTAGCGGATGAAAAAGAAATATAAACAAGTCCTAGGACAGACATTATTACCCATTGTCCTTTACCATGAAAGAGGTTAGAGTGAATAGTAATCTCAAATGCCTCCAGTCTCTCATCAAAAGAAAAATGGTATTTTATACCCATTCTTTAAATAACTTTTCGTACCTATTGTTTAAACAACTACAGTTCTGTTCTTTCGCCATACAACTCTTCCCTCTATATTCTACTTTGTTCCAAAAGTTAACTTAAAAGGGTACAGGTGACAGTGGTGTCATATGTATGATGAGTATCATATACTCATTGTCAGGGTGTATATCTCAACAACAGCCGCAGAGCGCTCTTTTCCATTGTGAACCTGTTATGCAAGTAGATGCAATTGCATCAGACTATGACCAGCTCATCTTATTGCAACTTTAAGATATTTTACTACTTATGTCTTGAAAGCAAGTGAATTTAGTTCAACTCCGTGATTCTGAATGGGTTATTAGGAGTAAGCAGCTTTGAATTTCAGCCTTCATACAGTCGCAGAGCAAAAACTTCCTAAGGGTTGGCTCTACTAAGTAAACACAACATGAAATCCAGCTGTGAGTTTCTCTGTAGGTTTGGCTGTTTGTTGAAAATATCTTTTGAAGTTCTCAGATTCATACTCTATCATACTAAAAAGCAACACTGGGTAGCATCTCATGGCAATGTTCATGTACTTGCTAATAAGGACTCCAATGTACTTGTTAATAAGGATTCCTGGAAACTGTAAAGTTGCTAGACACAGTTCACAAACGGTGGAACTCCATAAAGCAACTATTTGAATTTATTTCTGCCAACCTGAAACAAATTTCACCCTGTTCAGATAAGATTGCATTTATATCCAATAAAATTGCATTTTTACCCAGAACAGAAACAAGAAAAAAGACCATTTCCTATTGTGAATGTTGTCACGACAATCTGCAGTTGGCCCATTTCTAGGTTTTATTTTCTTAGAATGCATCAGAGCTACCAGTCTGGGACATACGAAAATGTAATTGAGCTTGAAATGTCATCTTGATAGCAAGTGATACAGTTAATTCTGTTGGTAAATGTTGTGCAGTGCTAATTGCTAAGTCTAAATTTAACAATTAGTTTAGAAAATCTGAAGTGTAATTTATAGCGGAATATAAGCTGCAGGCTTCATCTTGTACTGACTTTTTTATTATTATTGCTTATACCAGTTTAGAAGGATGAAGCAGAAGAATTTTAACCAAGAATCAAGATGCATGCCTAATTTAACTTCAACCAGATTTGACTATACATCTAGTAAATTTGCTATGGCTGCAAAACATGTTCTAACAAATTAGCTTGTATCAAGTCTTTTGCTTTCTACAGTTTGTAATTATACCTTAACTGACATTGTCATCCTAAACTTCATTAACTTCTTTAAAATTTTTATTGATGTTGTCTATCAGAGAAGTTTGTTGGTCTGTGTGTTTTCTATCCTTTTAAAGAGAAATGTTTCTATAATTCAGCATCTGGGGTTTTGAAACCTTGAATTAGTCATGCATATTTTACATTGGACATTCTGCAATACAAAAATCTTTGAGATAATAAAACATTAGCAGAAAGGAAATAAACTGAAGATGGTAAATTTAAATCTTATTTCCCTCACACTAAAATATCTTGTATCACAAAACCACTGGATAGTTGAAGTTGGAAGGGAGCTCTGCAGATCACCTAGTTCAAATCTCCTGCTCAAAGCAGAGTCATCTAGTGTAGGTTGCCAAGATTATGTCCAGACATGTTTTGACTTTCTGCAAGGATGGGGACTCCACAGCTTATCTGGGCAACCTGCTCCAGTGTTTGATGACCCTCACAGTGAAGGAGCTTATATGGAATTCCCTGTATTTCAATCTACGTCCATGGTCTCTTGTTCTGTCACTGGGCACCCCGGAGAAGAGTCTGGTTCCTTCAAAATGGTTATTTATACACACTGATGAGACCGCTCTGAGCCTTCTACTCTCTAGACTAAACAACCCCGACTTTCCCAGTGTCTACCCATTTAACACGTGCTACAATCCGTTAAGCATTTTCATGGCCCTTTGCTGGACTTGCTCCAGTATGTCCATGTCTGTCCTGTACCGGGAAACACAGAGCTGTACACAGCACTCCAGAAGTGTCTCGCCAGTGCTGAGCAGAGCGGCAGGACCACCTCCCTCGACCTGCTGGATGCGCTCTGCCTAATGCAGCCGAGGATGCCGTTGTCCTTCCTTGCCACAAGGGTGCATCACTGGCTAGCGGTCAACTTGGAGTCTCACAGAGCTCCCAGGTCCTTCTTTTCCAAGCTGCTTTCCAATCATTCGGACCCCAGAATGTATGTGGAATTGTTCCTCCCCACGTGCAGGATTTTGCTTTTCCCTTTGTTACCTTCACAAGGTCCTTGTTGGCCCATTTCTCCAGGCTCATAAGGTTACTCTGAATGGCAGCACAACCATCTAGTGTATCCATCACTCCTCCCAGTTCTGCATCACCTGCAAATTGTCCCCTTACCCAGGTCATTACTGGCCCCAGTATTAACACCTGGGGTGCTCCACAAGCTGAATTTTGTGTTCCTGATCATAACTTCTTGAGCCTGACAGTTCAGGTAGTTGGCAGTCCACCTCATTGTCCACATATCTAGCCTGTACTTCATCAGCTTGTTTATGAGGATGTTATGGGAGACACTGTCAAAAGCCTTGCTGAAGTTGTGATAAACAACATCCACTGCTCTCTCCTTATCCACTGGGCTAGTCATTTCACTGTAGAAGGCTTTCTGGTTAGTTAAGCATGATTTCCCTTTCATAATTCCATCATGACTACTTCTAAACACCTTCTTGTCGTTCATGTGTCTCAAAAAGGTTTCCAAAATTATTTACGCCACCGCCTTCCAAGGGACTGAGGTGAGGCTAACCAGCCTGTGCTTCCATGAATCCTCCTTCTTGTCCATCTTGAAGATAGGAGTTGCATTTGCTCTCTTTTGTCCTCAGGAGTTTGTCCCAATCACCACAACCTTTCAAAAATAAGGAAGAGTGTCCTTGTAACAATATTGGCCAGTTTCCTCAGCACTCTTGGGTGCATCCCATCAGGTCCCATAGACTTATGTGTGTCCAGTTTGCTTAAATATTCCCTAACCAGATCCTTTCCCACCAAGGGCAAGCTTTCCTTCCTCCAGAACTTGCCTGTGGTCTCAGGGACCTAGGATTCCTGAAGGCTGGTCTTATAGGTAAAGACCAAGGCAAAGAAGGCATTGAGTACCTCTGCATTTTCCCTCTCCTCTCTCATCAGCCTCCCTTCGGCCTTCAGTAGCAGGCCTGCGTTTTCTCCAGTCTTCTTTTTGCAGCTGATGTACTTCTAGGAACACCATTATGAGGTTTCATGACAGCTTTCCTCAAATGTCCCAAAGCACTTCTTTAGCCTGGGCTTGCTGCTTGGGTTACAACTGGGAGTCATGTTAGCAAGGAGCTGCAGTGACAGCCAGGAGCTTCCACTTCCAAAATGTTTTATTCATCAGATTAGAAGAAAACTGTAACCCTTCTCCACCAAACACACTGTTTAGATCTTAAATTATAGGAGTGTTCTTACATATTCATTTTAACCTGTGTATTTAGCAAACTCGATATTTTCAAAAAATCTCTGCTCCTTTGTCTGTTTCAAATCTGGCACTGAAAACCATAAGTTGTTCTTGAATCCATTGAACTTATCAATTTACCTAACTTTATACATACCTATGCCTGGAAAAAAGCTTTCCACTAACTGACATTGTACTCAAGATTCAGCTGTGTCTTTGGAGCACTGCTAATTTGCAAAAATGATAAAAACAATGAAAGTTGTCACTATTTAAATACAACAATATTCAAGGTGCACTTAAGTTTTCATATGAGCAATGCTTTTTTTTGTGGCTTTTTTTTCTTTTCCATTTATGCTTCGTTTCTTCTGATCTCTATCTCCTTCAAGTATGCAAATCTGTGGTTACTCACCCTTTTCTTTTCAGCACTGTAGATACAGTATTGTAGAGATACTTCAGTTTTGTCACTGGCTATAAACACCATCAAGTTACACAACCCTAAAAAGATTCACTTTTGAGAAAGGCAAGATCCTCATCTAGTATAAACTGCCATGTTTCAGTGAAGTGTGTCGTGCCAGACTCGCATTGGCTGAATATTTGGCTCCAAAAGCTTCCTTTTGAAGCCAGTGAATTTCTTATTGTCATCCTTGTGGAACGTGGAACATTGCACCCGTGACATAATCTTTTAGGTAGAACCAAGACGAGAATTTTCCTTGCCAAGCGGGTATTACAGAAGCGAGAGAACGTCAGCTCCCTTTTTAAGCAACGCAATGTTGTTAGAGAAAAGTCACAGCTCCAGCATGAGGGAAAAAGATGAAAGAATGGTGACACACCGAATAGTTTTCAGCCCACTGAAAGATCATTCTTGCTCTCCCATAACAGTCCAAAGATAATACAAAAACTTGAGGCTGGTGATGATAACTTGATTTTCTTCTGTACTGCCCCAGCTTAGAAAGTGTAATTTTCTTGTCATATAAAAATATCTGCATGACAACAAGGCAACACTATGGTTCAGCACCCTGCTTAGTACTGACCCTAGGTATGCATTGACAGTTCGCTACTATAAGGAGACAGCTACGTGTCTTCTCTTCCACTTAACCTCTCTTTACAATGAAACAATTGAGATTCCCTGGGCCTTCCACCAGTCCTCCTGAGCAGAGTAAGCAGAGCATCACAAAATCTCAGGTGACACTAATGACCATTACACTGGGCTCTCATGGGATGGGGAGGGGGTGTGATGGACTGAAACATGCATCACACAAGCACGGTGGCAATGGCAGACAGAGGGGAGGGATTTCTTCTTCTTTTTGGCCATAGGATGTGCTTAATGAATTGAATGTTTTTTTTAAAACAACACATACAATGACTCATCTAGGGCTGTAGAGTTTTTTCTCTCAGTAGCAGGTTCGCAGTCTGACACTCTTCTCTATGAATTAAAAGGAAAATAGGTTAAATGGGGTCAAAATGTCACTATGCTAGAGATGCAAAGACTTGCCTCTGTTACAGTACCTGCTTCATAACAGTCTCGTGAAGGATTACTGCAGCATTTGCATTACCAACCTGAAAGTAACAGGCATCTTGTATGGTGTTGTTGTAGAAATAGTGACACCTTGCCAGACCTCTCTACTGAAAGCCAGGTGAATTAAATGAGCCTAAAAGCAATTAACTATATACTTTACCCTATAATCATTGAAATGAACAAGATTATATTTCCAGCCATTTTCAGAGATTAAGGTTAACTCCAAGCATTAAGTATGACTTTTACTGTGCTCTTCATACAGTACCAAAGGTACAATAAATTAAATAACTTACTACGGTCCATAAAATCATTGTAAATGTAATACATCTCAGCTGATATAAATGAACTTGGTTAGCATTTTATACAACAAAGATGTGCCTTTAAAGTATGAGTAATATTTCTGCCTTTTATTAGTTGAACTAGAGAAGGTTTTTATTGTGCATTTGTGAAGAGACAATTGAGACAGAACTTCCAAGGATCTCCTCAAATGCATTTTGACTTTCACATCAAAAAAAACCCAAATTAGGGCAGATGGCCAACAGAGTTCATCAGGTAAATTTTGTAAGGTAGCTTGGGTGTCAATAAAGCTTTAGCACTGGACGTCAGAAAAATCATAATTTTATCTACATTAAGCACCCAGTAAGAATTTTAAAAGCTGGTATTTAGAAGAAGGGGCACAAAAGTGTTGATGATATAGATACAAACCAGGTAGGAGGCAAGGAGTTAAGGTGAATACAACAGCCAGCTTCTGAGCAGTTCTTATATAAAGGAAAATACTAAAAATATTTTTCACATTTTATCCTTCAAGACCAATGCAATATTAAAAAGATGTGTTCAATAAAACCAGAAAGAATTCACAACTAATAATGTACAGTTTGTCCAAGCCCTGGTATGAATCCTGTCACTCCTCATTGCAAAGCTCTTATGCCTCCATGTATTCTTATTGCTTTTTAAAGCAATCTGGACTTGAAAGCAATCCAAAGCTACATTGTTACATTGTAAATTGATGTACATCAGCATTAAGTCAGTCATTAGCGTGAAGGGAACCAGGAGAAGACAGGGAAGACATAAATTATTCGGCATACAGGGAGACCATTTTTCCATATGCTTCCATTTTTAATATAAAAAATAAATGTGTGCACACATTGACGCACCCACACGTTCAGATACTTTCTATGAACCTTTCAAGTCTGAACATCTTTGAAAGCAATATCATACAGATATAATCCAAATGCTTGGTCCAATTCTCTGTACAATGGCATTATTGTAAACAGACTATCTTCTGTATTTGGTGACTAGCGGGATAGAAAAATATGCTAAGTCTGGCTGCAACTAATAGGTAACCATGGTGAGGTTTTCAAACCTTTCAGGTTTTGGCTTGTTGATTTTATTAAGAGCAAAATTTGTCTAACGTTAAGTACTTTCCACAGGTTTAGCCATCATATATTGTACTAAGAGCAATTGATCCCATTGTTGTTCATATCTGCTATGTTTTTAGTAATTATCTGAGATGCTGAACAAATACTCGGCAACATTACAGAGAAATTAGTTCTGGAGCTAGCAACTAGTCTTAATATAGCCTGACATAGAACTGGAAAATAGTGAAACTATACACTTTCAAAGGGATGTCCTATAATCCTAGGGTGTATCAAGGAGGGAAAATAGCCTATTCTGTATTAAAGAAATAGAAATCATAATTTTTTAAAATCTAATTTTCTTTTGCAATTTTATCTGTATTTAATGTACAAGTAGCACTGAGTGAAAACTTAAGTTGAACCAGGCAATGTCATTTTCCAATTTTTAATCAATAATAGAAAAATTTTACATGTGTTTCTGGTGTTGCAATAGAACATTTATGAAGCTATATCTGTCCACTCCCATTTGCATGAAATATTTGTGGTCCTACCATGAGTCACTAACCTCAGAACTTAAATTTAGAACACATGCTTCCTAATAGCCTCTCTTTAATAATGTATCTGTGTTCCTAATCAATGTGAGTGAAATGTTTTCATAATTTAATAATAAAGTGGGTACATTCGGATTTTTGAACAGGTGAGGATAAATCATGTTTGCCTGTGAATAACAGCTTTTATCATTTACTCAGTGGGATCATAATGTATTCTTTCAATCTGCACCAAAGGTAGTAGCAGGAAGCTATTTTATAGATTTCTTGGTAATCTGAGCTGATGTTATACCTGTTACAGGACACTTCCAATAAAATAGAAACACAGCAGGATGAAAAAAGATACAAATGGTGTTTTTATACCAGTCAATAAAAGCATGACTCTGTAGTAATAGAAAATTTGTTCATGAATTGTGAAGTACCAGTGGCTCAGTTGGTAAGGTATTAAAATAATTCATGTCCTACCATTGTAACTTTTTCTTACAATTGTACCTTTAATTTGCTGTCTCATTATCATTGTCAATCAGAAAAAGTAAGTCAAGTACATTTATGGACCATGTCATTAAAGCAGTTTATTGGGATGACTTTTTATTTTGTTGATCGTTCCCTGTAAGAAGAAGGAAGTCTAGCACATATGTACATATGAACTTGTTTCTAATGACTCCAGTTCACGTTTTAGAAGTTGTATTTTAATGAATCAAAACTTATTTTATTTGAGATTCCAGGTTTACTTAGCCAAGGTCACTGAACAACTTCCAAAAACATTAAAAGGTCTTGGCTGCTATATGCAGGCTAATGCATGTCAGCAAATGCTTTTCTCCTCTTTGCTGAAACTCTGCAGGTTTCAGGGGTACTCCCAGTAGGCATAAAGGTTGCCAGCTGGGCTCAGTTTATGGGACAGAGTCATTAATTTGGAAAAGAGTGTTACAGATATGGAAATTAATTGGGTGCGCCAGATTCTGATCCCAGTCACACTACTCAAATTGTGAGTCATCCCAGAATGAGTCGAAATTTTACTGCTTTATGGTTATGGTCCATACATTGTGATTCTCCTCAGTGTGGGTCTTACGTTTCTTTTAAACCAGGAAATGAAAATTAAATACATTGAAGAGAAATAAGAGTAGCCATACTGCATCTGAAATGTAACTTCTCTGGCTGGAGAAGATTTTTATAGTTGTTATTCTCTCTGTTTTGGTAAATAGTTGTTTTGGCATATTTAGGTGTCCAGTCTCCATCCACTTAACTGTGGATTTTGCGTAGTTTTTTAATGTCTAGAGGGACATTGCTCTTTTCCTTTGTTTCACCACATGTGCGTTTGTTAGTTTATTCCTGAATGGGAAATTCTGATTTTTATAAACATGTTGTTCTTTTAAAGCACGTGATGCTAAGCACATTCAGTCTGTAAAGGAATGTTCTTTCTGCTTTCCATGGGAAAAAAAGGAATAATGAATGGTATAAATTTTGCATCTTAGATCTCATTTCCTCTTTAGAATATAAATCTTGTGCAAAGGAAATAGGGTCTCCATTATCTCTTAAAGATGAAACAGCTTCTAATATGGATAGTCTGCATTCCTTCTGTCATGTTCCTGGGAGATAGGTTAATAAATAATGAACTAAATGTCATATTTTGAAGTCTCTTAGTTCATGGTGATGCAGCTTTCTTACATATTTATTAAATTTCAATCTTCATTAGACAGGGTTAGTGGAGAAATTAGGTCCCTCTTGTATTGATTTAGTAACGCAGTTATAAAATAAATAAAAAGCAGACAGCTTTTTGCTTTTTTTAAATCATCTGCGGGTCTTTCCTTGATCCTGACTGTGCCAGGTACACTGTCTATGACTGAATCAGATGAAACATTTGTCAAAATTATTTCAACACCGTCCATTGTCAAGGTCAAAAAGGGAAAAGAAGATTTGAGATTACATGCTATATTTGAACAACAGTGACCAGCCTGAGCAATTGCCAAACAAATCTGGCAAAACTCATTATAAAATCTCTTAGCACCAACTACCAAGGACCTTGAGATCTGTTTGGATGACAGACATAGGGAAGCATGCAAGCAATGGCCTTGTAACCATCTCTCTCCATCTCCATGATGAACTGTGTCATTGCGGTCGTCTTCTTTAACTTCTCTTCGTTATTTGGGAGCTAACCTAACTTCAGGTGGCAAGATTCATGGTAATGTATACCTTACCTTGGTGCTATCCTAGAATAATTCTGGTGGCTAGAGATCTCAGGGGGTCTCTCTCTAGTCCATCTTCCCACTCATAGTAGGATTAGCCACAAGATCAGACCAGGTTGTTCAGACCCTTGTCCAGTGAGGTCTTGAGACGGAATACAGGGGCAAAGAAAGGCTTACTAATGGAAATAATGACCTGAAATCAACAGTTACAGCTAAAGGAGGTGAGAAATGAGTCCTCAACTGAGGGATCATTTGGTTATAATTACTAACACACAACTCTGATAGTAACATGCATGAGAAACTTGCTAAGCCAGGAAAGTACCACGTAACTAGAAACTAGCTATATTAATCCTATAATTAAGAAATGGACCTTGGAAAACTATACATTTGAAATTATATAATACTTCAGAATATTTTGTAGAAAACAATAATCATTTTTGAAGGAGAAAAAAAAGAAAAAACATTATACAAATACAGTATTATCAGTGGCAAGGTAACTGATTGTCTAGTTAAGAGAAATTGGGACTTTACTAAGCTATTTCCTCTGGTAATATGTGGAAAACCATTACTCCTGTTGGGAAAAGCGTGAATTAATACTGAAACTGTAAGGAAAGTCAGCTAAAACAAAACAAAGGAGGTAATACAATGAAAAAACAAGGGGATTAGAAAGAGGTTATTGATGGATCACAGGATTATTGGAGTGGTAGGGTGCAACGGTGAAAAAGGTTGTGAGAAGTATTTCTGTTATTCTTGCTACTCTTGCCATACTTTTAAGACTTCACTGGGAAAATATGGTGCAGTGCTGAGCACTCCTGTATGAGAAACATGCATTCAAACATGGACAGACACAAGGAGAGGCTGCTAGGATGAGCACAGAAACAGCGTTTCCCTTGCCGAAGGACACAAAGAGAGTACGGCTTGTTTAGCTTTGCAAAACATAGACGAAGACAGGATGTGATTGCTCTCTATAAACTCATCAGGTGGGTAAACACCAGGGAGAAAAACTGCTTAAACTAAAGAACAATGTTGGTCCAAGAACAAATAGCTATAAATTGTCCATGAATAAATTTAGGCTGGAAATTAGATAAAGTTTTCTAATCCTCTGGTGAGTAAGGTTCTGAAACAGTCTTCCAGTAAGAATAACAAAGGAAATGGGGAATCTAGTTGGTTTTAGGAAAGGGTATTAAATAGTTTTTGAAGGAGATTATATGATGTGGATGCCTGTGATGAGCAGATTGGATTCAGTGGCCCAGTGGACTGTTTCCCATTTTATAAGTAGATATTCTGGTCAGACTGATTCCACCACATTATATCTAACTCTTTACTCATGGGTGTCCTTTTTGAGCAGATACAAACGTCAGAGTCCTCCCTGACAGCCCTAAAACAGAATTAATAATTTACTTTATTGATGTATTTTGTGTGAACTCGAAGGTAAAAGGCATCAGAAAATGAAAACAAATAGGACATTCAAAGCAGGCTGCTTGCTGGACAAAGCAAATCACAAAGAGAACAAAAAAGACATTTAATGCCCCCAAGAAAACGTGCAATTTAAAAATAAGAAAATAATCAACAGTTAGATAGCGGAGTATGACAAAATAATGAGGTGGTATTGGTCAGCATGCTGAATAGCCATTTTAGCACATGACAAATTTTTTGTAAATATGTTAAAGGAGACTTTTGAGGAGGAAAATGAGGTTACTGCATTTATGTGCATCTGCTTTAAAGCTTGTATGGCAGTGAAAGTGGAAGGGCAGAAAAGGGTACATGCATGCGAGCAGTGAATTTGAAGGTGTACTCATGACTTAACCGGAGATGAGAATCCACCGCACGACAGAGAGAGATGATAGACAGGCAGGGCTGCAGGTGGTGAAGAGCCATGAAAGTAAAGGAAATGGTTCCCATTTGATGCACGGTAATGCTGCAAGCAGGGGGAATAAATTAGTATCAAAATGAAAAAAAAATAAAAGGTGATGTTTGTGGTGGCATTCCAAGTGGGCACAAGCAATTAAAGTTGCAAACATCAAAAAAAGAATTGCTATCACAGAAACAGATATACAAATAAGAGATCCATTTATGTTGGCAGGAAATAAACACTACCTCCTACATGTGATAAATGTTGAAAATCAACCTATAAAACTTGAGTGACAGAGAAACTTGAGCCTGAAAATGAGACTAGCATGACAAAAAATGCACATATGGGGAATTCAGACAGGATCTATAAGTTGCCTAAAAATGGACATCACAGATGATCACAGATTCTCAAGTACCTTTGACTCCCACTGAGACACCAGGTCTTCGAGGACTTATGTTGGGGTTGTCAAAATGCTGTCTCTTAAACCCAGGTCTTAAAAATTGTCTTTAACAGAAGGTAGGACATTTCATGGTGTTTGTTTAGTTTTCTTTCTTCTACATTTATGATGGAAACAGATTAATGTCAGACCTAGCATTTAATTTTTCACTTTAAGTCTTCATATCCATTTATAACTTTGCAGAATTATTTCACTTAATAGATATGCTCTGACTCTTGAGTATGAGCTTCATGTACTCCTTCTACCCCTTTTTTCTCCCAAGTGATATTTAGCAATTATTGTTATTTAATTCCTGGATGAAAAATTACAGGGCTCTGCTCTGTAATTATCAATGACCTTTCAGTGTAGAAAAATGCAGCCCATCAGATGCAATGGGACTGCCACAGGCGGCCTAAGTATTTGGACAGATATCTTAGGAAGAATGCTTTCCCTCCTCGGGATCTGTCTTCTGTTGAAGGGATTTGTAGGGTAGAGCTTTGAACAAACTTTTCTTATTGCTACTTGTCATTTTAGAATTAGTTACATTAAAATATGAACCAGGAATGAATCTACCTGGAAAATGACACAACACTCATTTATTTCATTACCTCAGACAACACTGGATTATTAAGTCAACAAACATAACACTAACGTTGTTAGTACAGCAAACCTGGAGGTACATTGATATCATGTACTATACTGACACATGAAAATTCATTCTTTCCATAGAGAATTTGTGGCACAGCAAGGAAAAGCCAGCAGCAGTGAACAAGAGAACTTAAATTATTCTCATTTTAGAGGAAAAAATTCAAAGATGAGAGTCTGATTCAGCAAGCCATGGACTTCAGGCATGCTGGGTAGTCTGCTTCATATCCATGACTGGTAAACCTCCTCAGTGTCTTCCTGCATCACATCCTAGAGTCATCTGTCCCAGGTTACAGGAGAAGACTATGCTGATGAGAGAGGTATAAGGCTATTGTACTTTGCTCTGGAGACAAAAAACACCCTGAAAAAATCATTGACATTAGCATACCTCTGCTGGCTGTCCTGTCTGAGGTACAGTCAGTAGGTGACAGGCAGTAAGTAACAGCCAGCTATGAAAAAGCCTAGAAAAGAGCCTAGCAAAGCCAAAAGAATTAAGGACCCCAACGGGAGCTTCCCTCTCCACTGTTTCTTCAGGGGACTCCATGTGGGGCCATCTCTACTGATCCACGTTTGGTGCAATAACTAGATACGGCAAAGATCTATCTTCTATGGGTCGCATTGACTGTTGCAAAATAGGGAATCACGCTTCCTGGGGCAAGTCTTGCCCTCTGTTCATCAAGTGAGCACCATAGTACTTTCCTGAGCTTTAAAAGAGGAACAAAGTGAGTTGGCCCATGTGCTTTCACGAAGTTACTATTCCTCAATTTGTTCACTCAAATTTCTGAATAGGGCCCTTTCCACTTATCCCCATGACTGTTGCTGCATTCTAAGTGGTACATCTGATACAGAGATCCTAGCACTCAAGATATTCCTTTTATTACTTTTGCTTTTTGTCTAATCTGATTGGAACTAATCTTTACAAATTGTCACTTGTCTAGTTTCGATGAGGTTTTGCTCGGGCCCTGGTTACACTAATACACGTCTGGAGGAGCCCATCAGTGCCATAGTAAGAGAAGGCCATTTCTTTGATGGTCTACAACTGCCATGTATTCGTTGCTTTCTTAAACCTTAACAGCTTTTCTTTCTGAATCATTTGACCTACTAAGTACTACACTCACCAAAACACTCCTCACCATTCTTAACGGACAGCGTGTTGCAGGACCACAGTGCCAAAATATTAGCTATTAATTATCTGCATGCATGATTATGCATAGATAGATCCAGGGACATATGCAGGTAAGATTTTCATATCTATGGGACGCTGTGATAACCATCGGTGCCTTAAAACTAGATAGGATCAAGAAACTGTGAGGCATCCTCACAGACCCATGTGCCAGAAAGGGTTATATATTTCAGGAGTCTTCTTCGTCCTGTGACCCAGAGTAAGCTGTGGGAGCTGCTCAAACCATACCATTTCGAATGGGAAGTGAAGGCGACTTCTGTTTCAGTAGTAGGAATCTAATTATCCTTTTGGAAATCAGCCAAGATCCTGGATCTAATATAGATATAGTATTCCATACTAAGTGATACAGATTTTTAAGAACCACATGTGGCCAACTTTCCATTCCACTTCCTTATTAAAGGCATACTCAGCAGCCTTTTGTCTCCTAATAACATAGACATTACCTCAGGCTTGACACAGAGAAACAGCCTGCCTACTAAATTCAGCCATTCTGGTGCATTGTCTTACAGAGAAGATTGCCATGCACATATTCACCAAGCTATATACCCTATACATCCTGCTAAGCCTGGAAGATGTGAGAAGATAACTCTTGAGATTGAGTGGCCGCAGGTGGTAGGATACTGTTGAGTGTAAATGAGAAAAGAAATTTGAGCAACAGAATCTTAACTGTGGATCACCAACACATCCAACCAGTGTGATATATTAATTTATAATTAAATGTTGACTTTTTTCCCTAAGGATATTTTGGCTTCTATGCCAGCATAGTTCATTAGTTAGTCACTGCGGTTGATGCAGTTATTGGTATGCCTTTGATCACTTTCCATCTAACTGAGCATATTAGAGTGGATACCAAAAACCTTTGTGCTGCTTCATAATTGCAGGCAGAACGTTTACTTCCTATGCAAGGAAGAGAATTTTCTCAGACTCAGTCTTGCTTCTCATGACAGTCCTCTTATTTCTTTGATGTGAGAAATTTTCTTGTTTCTCAAAATCTATGTTTTGTAATATGACGTTTCCTTTTCCTAGCATCATCTACATCGGTGAGATAACCAGTCTTATTTTCATGGGACTGTCTAGTGATTCTTAAAATGAGTAATTCTTGCTAGCAGAAATGAAAAACTGGTTTTAAAAACTCTAGTTAAGATAACATGTATGCTATTGGTGCTCTAGGTCTAACACTACTCCAAATAATTATATTTCTCTGCTTAAATATAGTACACAACAGAAATCCTGTTCTGAATCACCCTCAAAGGATAGTGGTGTTTCTGCCTGTCAGAAGATAAAGATGAAGAAAACATGAAGTTTATAGGAAGCTTGACTGAGTTTAAGTATCCTATTTCCAGTACAATTCCTTTTATCTTGGTTACTAATTGATTGAACTGTCTTAATCAAAAGAGCAGGGATTTTGATTCTTTACAAGATATTTTCCTACTTAGATTTTTATAGTTTTAAAAAATATATTGTTTAGTGCAAAAAACAAATACAGAGCTGAAAATACTTTTCAGTAACATTGTCAACACTGATTTGCAGATGATATCAGCTTGTTAAAATGCACCACCAGCTTTATAAAACATCGATTTATCTCTTATATTTCTCAGAGCTTTTGCTACTCACAACACCTAAGACTCCCATAACTGAAGCATTAATGTATTTTTTAAACCTGTCTCTTTAATCTTTCAGTATTTCTTTGAGCATTTGTCAGAACTTTGTGCTTACACACCTTCATTAACTCCCCTGTATAGTCACTCAGTTAGGATTCGTTTAATGTAACTTCAACCACCTAGAAGTTAGTATGCGGAGTAAACGAGCAATCTAAGCTTTCTGCAGGGACAGCTGATCCCTTGCTAGGATACACATCTGATACAGATGGAATTATTTTCTTCTGAAGTTGTTTATCTTTCTCCACTGATGACAAGGGAAGCCTAGGCAACTGCCTCAAAAGAAACACCAAATATTTTAACAGATAAAATGATGAAATCAATTCTTCAGCCTTCTCTTTTGTTTATGTGGCTGACCTACAGAAGAGGAAAGGACTGTTTTCATTTTTTAAGAGGATATCATGACTATGAATCTAGCAGCAGAGACAAAATTGAAAGCTATGCTTTGGCTCGTATTCTGAAATTAACAGTAGTAGAAATAGTGTCCCTCTTTGGTTCACGCATATCCCTGGAAAGTGTATCTATGACTGTATTTTCTGTATCTTAGATACAGCTGCTGTGTGACAGAGCTAAGAGGAAATCAAGGTATTTTCGCACGGCTAAATTTTGGTGTGATTTGATATAATAACTAAGCTGGGGCTGTCACCAAAAGGGACCATTTCTCTTTCCCCATCCCTAGTCTTTCACCTTCATTCCTTTCCTCTTCCTTGACTATGGCTGGTTTGGAGAGGTGATTCAACACAAAACTTTCTTTGCAAAGTTAGTTTTGTTTAAAATACGCTCACTGACCTTTGTTCATCCGATGCCAGGACAGCCATGGGAACGCACAGGTTGGGCTGGCCATGGGGGGAAGAGATGGACTGTCCCCATTTGCAGCCTTCAGCATTTCTAGATAATTGCAAATCACACCCTAAAAAACGCTGTTCTCATGGCATGCATGGTTTTGAACTTCTATACAAGGTATATATAAAAATGTAAGCACAAACATAAGATTCAGATAAATATTCTTTGCCTTACATCTTAAGAGTGATGAAATATTCTGCATGTATTTATTCTTATCCTAAAATATACAGAAGTGTGCACTGATCGAGTTTTGCACCCTTGGAAAGAGGTTCTCTCTAGTCTGGACCGTGGTTGCAAATAGCATGCTGCTGTCCTGCTCTGGGTGTTACAACTCCACTAAGTTTGAGGGATGAAAAACCCAGTCTCTCTTTATACATGTTGGAGGGACAGAAGCAGAGTGATATATAATCAAATTGTGGTCAGCAAATTTCTCAAAAGCACATCACTACCGAAAATTGTTGCCAAACTTTCAAAAGATTGCCTTTCACAACATGTTTGTGCAGTGCTTTGAAGTTATCTTTTGCTACTTATACAGGATTTTATATCATTAATGATCTATCTTGTTCTTACATTGCTTTTTATGGCTTCCATTCATTTCACATTGATTTTTTCCTGATTTATTAAGGACCCAGTCTCAGACCCTAGACACTCTGCAAATGTAAATTGCTGCACAGAAAATAAAAATGCCAAAATCAGGCTGTGCTTGCCAAGTCATAACTCAATAATATCTACCATCTATGAAAATAAAATCCATAAATACTTCTGAATATCTACATTAGCTTCATAGAATCACAGAATCATAGAATGGTTAGAGTTGGAAGGGCCCTTAAAGATCATCAAGTTCCAACCCCCCTGCCATGGGCAGGGACACCTCTCACTAGAGCAGGTTGCTCAAAGCCCCATCCAGCCTGGCCTTGAACACTTCCAGGGATGGGGCCTCCACAACTTCCCTGGGCAACCTGTTCCAGTGCCTCACCACCCTCACAGTAAAGAACTTCTTCCTGATATCTAATCTAAATCTGCCCTCTTCCAATTTAAAACCATTACCCCTTGTCCTATCACTAGACTTCCTGACAAAGAGTCCCTCTCCAGCTCTCCTGTAGGCTCCCTTCAGATCCTGAAAGGCTGCTATCAGGTCTCCCCGGAGCCTTCTCTTCTCCAGGCTGAACAGCCCCAGCTCTCTCAGCCTGTCCTCATAGGAGAGGTGCTCCAT
>VZSF01004943.1:228110-281079 GCA_013398295.1 Chionis minor
CAGTGCAGTTAGAGCCCTTGCCAGTGAAGACTGAGGCAAAAAAGTCATTCAATACCTCAGCCTTATCCATATCCTGGGTGGCCAGGTCTCCCGTTTCCTTCCGGAGAGGGCCCACAGCCTCCCAAGTCCTACCTCTTTCCCTGACATAGCTATAGAATTTTTTCTTATTGTCTTTGATGTCCTTGGCCAGATTCAGTTCTCTTAGGGTTTTTGCCTGCCTGATATGGTTCCTGGCCACTTGAACAGTTTCTCTATATTCCACCCAGTTCACCTGTCCTTGCTTCCACCCTCTATAGGCCTCCTTTTTGATTTTGAGCTTATCTAACACTTCCTTATTCATCCACGCAGGTCTTCTGGCTATTTTGCCTGACATTTTCTTTCTCGGGATGCACCTCTCCTGAGCCTGGAGAAGGTGATCCTTGAACACTAACCAACTTTCATGGGCTCCTCTCCCTGCCAGTTCTTTTTCGCACGCTACCCTGCCAATCAGTTCTTCATAGAGCATAATCTGTAAATGCTGTAACCACTCCCTCTTCCAATGCATGAAGTTACTTAATCCAGATGCTAGAAGTATTTCTTTTACGAGCATTAGTATTAAAGTGCTGATCAAAGTGAATCTTCAAAGCTTCCACATGTCTAAGTATTTGCAGGATCCTGAGCGATCTGCATATAGCCTTGTCACCATATTTCAGTCTGTTTACGTGCTAAACTTCACGTTGAATATATAAACAATACTGGATTGCACTGAGCGTGCTGTGCAAACACTGCAGTGTGGAGAGCGCTTTCCCTCCCAGGCTCCACAATACCAGGAAGATGCTGGGAAGCTCTTCATAAAAGCAGCAGGAATTACTAGAGGACTGACTGATAGATTTAGGAAGATGGAAGAGAGTAAGAACGAATCTGACTAGTCTGACTAAATAGTGTCTCAGACTTATGAATAAATTGGTCTAGCAAATCACTTTTAAGTATTTGTCCTGTATCAGCAGGCACCTAACCAATTTTCATTACAGGCTGTAGGTCACCCACAGATAAAATTCATGCCATAGTGCCTTTCTACCGTATGGATATGCAGGTAAATATATCATTTATCATGTGCTTCTTCCTATTCGTTTGGAAGACAGTGGAATATTTTGCAGCATATTCCACTGGGATTTGTAGAAAACATTGATATCCTGGTATGCAGTAGTCTCACATTGGTTTGAGAGTTTACTTTGCACAGCAAATATGAAGTATAATGTACATGAATTATAATGCAAAATGACTGTTTAATTCAAGAGACACCCAAGGATTTAGATAACTGCAGATATATACAATATGCATGAGGAATATAAGTATATCCATATTTTGAGCAGGAGGACCTGACATCTACAGGGATTTCAGTATTACAAGGAATAACACTGGGTTTCCTTAGCATGCCCTACAAGTGTAAATCCATCTTTATGTTCAAGATATCTTTTCAGTTTACTTTAAAATTAGGGCAGTTAATTAAGTTTCATAAATGAGCACTTTTATTTGTAGAAAACAAATCCACTGTACATTTCCATGGATATTAAACAGGACGAAAACAAGTTGAAAAACCATAGGGTAGCATTTAAGCAAAAGCTGATAGGAGCAGGACACTCATCTCACATTCATTGTGTCCTCACCCCTTCCACATGGATTCAGCCTAGGAGGGAGCTGGGTGGCTCGAGGAAGGCATGCCCAGCTCGGGAGATGCTCTCTGCACAGCAAGGTCCTCATTCAAATTTGACAGCAATTATCATGGGAATTGGAGGCTACATTTAATATTACTAACTTCCAGCAGGATGGCTTTGCAGGCATGTTGGGGGAAACCCATACGCAACCCATATGCAGTTTCCCCCCTTTGCAGTAGGACCTTCTGTCTCCTCAAAGGCCACTCTTCCCTGAGGGATATTGAAAGAATCATAGTATAGTTTGGGTTCGAAGGGGCATTTAAAGGTCATATAGTCCAACCCCCCCCCCTTCAATAAGCAGGGAGTTCTTCAACTAGATCAGGCTGCTCAGAGACCCTAGAATGTTTCCAGGGATGGGGCATCTACCACTTCTCTGGGAAACCTGGGCCAGTTTCACCAACCTCATTGTAGCTCATATTGCAGCTGGAAAGAAAGAAATACAAGGAGGTTTTTCTCTGCATGCTGCAGGTGTGGATATATATTGTGGTTTCTGCTCACATTTTGCTGCATGCCTCGTGCTTCACACTGCCCATTAGCAAAGTACCTATAGACTGTCAGGATGCTGACGCAGTCAACTTTCTTTTCATCTGCTTGTTGATTTCTGCAGTTCCTTTGACTGTGGTTCATCTGCTGACAAAGTTTCCCTCCCATAAGAACTAGCAGACTCATCACTATTTCTTCACTAGCTGGGAAAATAAAGCTCTCCTTGCTGCAGAACCCTGCTCCACCCACAGTGGGGCCAAAGCTGAGGCTGCATCTCACTTCAATGCGTAAAGCCAGAGCTCCAGGGTGAAACAGCCTTTCACTGCATGAGGAGGAGACACACAAAGGTGCTGTTTCTGTCCTGCCTGTGTAAGGAATTGGGGCATTTCATCTAAAAGAACTGTTTTTCTAGAAACAGAATTCAGGTGCACATAATGCATCAATTAACGCAAGACAAACAAACGCGGTCTCATCTGGTCTTTATTAAACTAAGCTACTACTATTGTTGGAGACAGGACAGTTGAATAGCTAGAATGTTAATCCGATTTGTCAAGGACGCCCCTGTTGGATCTCAATTTTAAGTGTTTTATAGCGTCTCAGAGAGCACGAAGGAAAAATGTGAAAAAAAAAATCACTTAATTTGAAAACTGACATACTTCACTTGGAAATGCTGTAAAATAAAGCTTCCATTCAGAGGGTTGAGGCAGGCCTAGGCCAGTCTCAAATGTTCACAACTATTAAAATATTAATTATGTGTTTGCTTGTAGTTAATATAATTTATCCATGTTAATTTACACCAAAATAACTTGTAAGTTAAAAGTACACGAGCACCAAATACTCAGTAACTGTTTAGAGAAAAAATTACATGTATATATATAAATATATATATACACATACATTTTTATATATATACATATAAATATATCTTGGGGCTGCTATTTGCAGACTTTAATTAATTTTACTTTTTGTGCTAAAATTTTGAAATTAAACTAGTACCCCACAATGATTTCTCTTCTCCTTTTAAACACAGATATTGGATAACTTTTTGATGCATTTCAGGGCTTTTTGATGGCCCAGAAAGGAATTTTACCATCTCAGAAGGATGAAAGATTAGATGGAAATGGGATGTGCAGTGGAAGTCTGCTGGTACTGTGAGAGTCCTATTGCAGACAGACACAAGTTAGAACAGCAGAGAAACTGCTCCAGTTAACACCAAAAATGAAGAGACCAAAGGACTTGGCAAGAGAAAAGCTATTTTTGTGTCCTCCTTTGGAGCTACATGCTGCTGGAAAGCAAGTAGATGCTTTGCATCAAATTATCTTTATGGATATTTAAATAAAAGCTTATTTTAGCAAGTGTAGGGTCCTGCACCTGGGGAGGAATAACCCCATGCACCAGTACAGGTTGGGGGCTGACCTGCTGGGAAGCAGCTCTGCAGAGAAGGACCTGGGAGTGCTGGTGGACAACAGGATAACCAGGAAGCAGCAATGTGCCCTTGTGGCCAAGAAGACCAGTGGCATCCTGGGGTGCATCCAGAAGAGTGTACCAAGCACTCTTGGTGGAGGGACGTCATCCTCCCCTTCTACTCTGCCCTGGTGAGACCACAACTGGAGTAGTGTGTCCAGTTCTGGACTCCCCAGTTTAAGAAAGACAGGGAACTACTGAAGAGGGGACAGCGAAGGGCTACAAAGGTGATGAGGGGGCTGGAACATCTTTCTTATGAGGAAAGGCTGGGGGAGTTGGGTCTTTTTAGCCTGGGGAAGAGAAGACTGAGGGGGGATCTCATCAATGCTTATAAATACTTAAAGGGAGAGTGCCAGGAGGAGGAGGCCAGTCTTTTTTCAGTGGTGCCCAGTGATAGGACAAGAGGTAATGGGCACAAACGTGAATATAGGAAGTTTCATCTAAACATGAGGAGGAACTTCTTTCCTTTGAGGGCGGCAGAGCACTGGCACAGGCTGCCCAGAGAGATGATGGAGTCTCCAACTCTGGAGACCTTCAAAACCCACCTGGATGCCACCCTCTGCAACCTGCTGTAGGTGGGCCTGCTCTGGATTGGACTAGATGATCTCCAGAGGTCCCATCCAACCTTGGTGATTCTATGATTCTTTGTAAGAACTTGCAATTCTATACATGCCCCTAACCACAGGCAGGACCAGGAAATGAATCTAGTCCTGATGCTGAAATGTCAGTTGGATGCTGAAACTCCTTTTGTAGCTTCAAGTAACCAGTGGAAACCTGGAAAACACCAGGCAAATGTAAGAGGCAGTCATGGGATAGAAGGACTCAGTCAGACATCTTCATCTCATATTGTACTTCACACCAGCCAGGAGTGGGTAATGGATAAAAAGTAGTAGTATCAAATACTCAAACATTTATGTCTCTTTTTAATTACTTCATTTTTTCTTAGTAGTCTCTTATCTAAATATGATCTGGTCTCAAATGAATTCAGCTGGAAAGACTTGGTAAATCCAAGATCAATCTGACTGCAGATTTCCAGTTAAAAGCATTCAGACTGGATGATTGAAACTAACGATTATACAAGAATTTGGCTAAAATCTCAAAGAAAAAGTTCTGTCTGTTTAGTTCCCTTTTTTAATGAAAATATGCTTTGTCTGAAATGTTTCATGGAGGCTGAGTCTCTTTAAAAAATTCCAACCAATACGCATTTTGCTGACGGTGCAACTTCTATGCCACAGCCTTTGGATGAAAGTTATCTGTACAGATATTAGCCTACAGTTTTCCCATTATACAACATATGAAAAGTTGGCAAAGTTCTTTGAACTGGAAGAATCTTTGAACTAGAATTATAGTTCTATCACAGAAAAATTTTGAACAACAAAAGGTGGTGCTGATTTACCGCTAGCACCTTGCCAATATTTCTAAAGGGCTTCTCCACAAGCATGTGCACATGCATACACAGAATATCTCATAACTGGGGTAGAACTACGATACAAATAGACCACTTGCCAAGCAAATGAAATCCATGCACTTCAACTATGACTATTTTGCATGTCAGTAAAACATGTTGCTTAATTCACTCATGCACTTTGAAAAGAAGGTAGGAAGTGAAATCCTCCTTTGTGGTGTGGCTATTCCAAAGGCAAAAAAAATTTGCTCTTCAGAAGCATTTTTCAGAACCCCAAGGATAAGTCTTTCGCAAAAAGTTAACTGTACACAAAGAGGGGGTGGACTCCATCAGAGACAGAAAAAATAACACCTACTCTTCAGGTGGAGGAGGATTTCTTAAACTGGGGCTCCCAAGAGGCCCCTCTGGCACTCCATCATACGAACACTTTGAAGATCTGTGATGGAGATTTGGATTCATATTCTTCAAAGGGTAATGAATAGATATCCTCTTTAGACAACTTCAGCAAATAAACAGTAAGCCTATTAAATATCTTTTCTATGTACTGTGAAAGAGTTTAGACAAGGGATTCCACGGACTGGCAATAGGGTTTGTGAGTTTGACATCTAGCACTTGAGGAATGATATTATCTCCTGCAGGTAAGAGAATTGGTGACCATAAGCACCGGTGAGGCTCCACCTTCAATACTGTGTTCAGTTTTGGGCCTCTCACTACAAGAAAGACATTGAGGTGCTGCAGCGTGTCCAGAGAAGGACAAAGAAGCTGATGAGGGGTCTGGAGCACAAGTCTTATGAGGAACAGCTGAGAAAATTAGGATTGTTTAGCCTGGAGAAAAGGAGGCTGAGGGGAGACCTTATCGCTCTCTACAGCTCCCTAAAAGGAGGGTGTAGTGAGGTGGGTGCTGGTCTCTTCTCCACAAGTAACAAGACAAGAGGAAACGGCCTCAAGTTGCTCCAGGGGAGATTTAGATTGGATATTAGGAAAAATTTCTTCACCGAAAGGGTTATCAAATATTGGAACAGGCTGCTCAGGGAAGTGGTTGAATCGCCATCCCTGGTTGTATTTAAATGTTGGGTAGACGTGGTGCTTGGGGACATGGTTTAGTGGTGGTTTCGGCAGTGTTAGGTTGATGGTTGTACTCAATGATCTTGCAGGCCCCTTCCAGCCTAGGTGATTTTATGATTCTATAATATTCTGGGAAACGTTGAGTGTTCAGTACACGAAATAAAAAAAGTTTTTTACTGCAGGAACTCTCCAGCTGCTTTATTTAAATGTGAACATTTATGGATATAGCTGCCCTTATGATTGACAAAATATAAATCTATGAAAAGGTTCAGTATGTTTACAACTGTGAGAATACTATGGAGAGTTGTTAAAGCCGAAGGTAAGCAGAAATATATCAGCTGACCAAAACAAAGACTGCCCCTCTCCGCATGCCTTGCCTCACTTCTGTCACCACATCCTCATGGCTGCAAAATTAACTGATACTTCACAGTAGTGCCCACACACTTTTAGAGCTGGATGCTGGACCTTTTTCCCCAAACTGTTTTCTCTAAGTCTGAACTAACAGATCACATGTTTGTGTGAAAAGCAACTCAGTCTCTACATCCATTTGCTTCTCTATTTTGGTTGCAAATTGTGGTATTTTTGAAATGGGGAAATTTGTCTGCCAAAACTCATATTGAGTGCATTCAATTTATTCTACACAGAACTCATTGACAGGTTTAAGGTGGAAATGCATCCTGTTCATTATCAAGCCAAGTTTTTAATCAGTTGTCTCAGGGTAAAAGGCTTTGCTATAGCAAATGTTAATGTCTCCCACTGCAGTGTTTGGTCTGCTGTACAAATCAGGAGTTTTACAAGTGACTTTTGTGCACCATAGAGGCATTACAGTGCTTGACACAATGCCTTCAAAAAATGACGTGCTTTCGTGCTCTTAAAATAACATGTTTTCATAGTTCATTGCTCTTCTGGCTGAGACAAGGAGAAAGTACTTTTCAGTTAACTTATACAGGTGATAGGATCCAGCTTGTGAGATTAGGCAGGAGACTTGCTAGAGCTCCAGTTAAAGAGAGTCCTGCAGGAGAATGCCCACACATCCCAAAGCATTGTTAAATGGCATCCTATATCACTCAAAATGAAGAAATGACTGTCATTCTGGACTGACAAAAGACTTATTTTCAGAGAGAGTGTGAAAAGAAATGTTTGGTTCATTCTAGAATTTATAGATTGCTCTTTGCAGAAACAGGTATAGCATATATACAGTTGGCACTCTTCACCCAAGAGGAAAAAAAAACAACACCAAACACATTTCTTCTGAAACCTTCCATTTAATTTAAAAAAAAACCAACCCACAAACAGGCAGAAAGACAGAAAAACAGAAAGACTGTGAATGAAAAAAAAAAATTAAAAAAGAAAGCTCCAAAGTGCAATGATCTGATGTATTTGAAAATTCATTAGCAAGAATAAAGCTTCAAAATGTGTATCTGGAGAAGTAGACCCCCCTGTATATGTGCTATTAGTCCATTCAAATGCAATGTGAGAAGACCTGAAAATCTTAGAAGAAAACTTATGATGCTACTCCAGATGGTGAATGAAACATAGTCATGTCTATTCCACTTAATAACAACCCACTTAAAGTGAAAAGTATAGCTGCACAGCAAAAGCTTTCATAAATATATAAAGAGATTTTCGACTATAAAGTTTATTCCAAAATTGATCCTTACAAAATCCCTTGAAGGGAATTTGTATGTAGAAAATCAACACAGAAATTTTTTTGTTGTATTTTTTTTTTGTACCTGTGACAGACTGAGTGGGACGATCAAGAGAGGAATAGGACTCTTAGTCATTTGTTCCTAACACTTGACCTGCGGATAAAAGTGATCTGCAGAGGACAAGCATGTTCACAACATGGAGATAACATCTCTGTTGACGAGTATCCTGACTCAGACCTCTTCTCAGACCACTACACTGCAATAATTGTTTTCTCCAGCTATTTTTAATGTGGGTTCCCTTCTCAAAATCAAAATGAGATTTAACTTCTTATTTATTATTCTTCCCTTTCTTTACATTCTTCAGAAGAGGTCTGTCCATTTTTTAGTAAATTGCATTATAGGCTTCAGTGGATTTTGCAGTGATTTGTAAAGTATTTGTAAAAAGCCTTTGCAAAAACTGAGCTGAGGTTCCAGTGTAAAGTTTCAGACTAATCCTGAAATCACTAAACTCTGTTTTACCGGATCAAAATGTAGTCAGTTTTTAAACACTTTGGGGAAAGGCCCCACACTAGTACAGATGGCAAAGCATTCAACTGGCTCTGGAGTCTATAAAAATAATTCCTTTTTATTACTCAGCTGTTTCACGAGTAATATGAAAATAGGTCTGTTTCTTGATGATTATATTAAGGATAATTGGGAGAAAGTAATAGAGCATCTTCTCATTATTGTCTATGAATTGATGTTCCTCAATTATACCATTTTTATGTGAATGTCCTGTATTTTTTTTTAAGTGAGTAATTTTGCCTTCCAAGTGTCTTTTTCCAAAGGAAATTAACACGTATCATTCTTTTAGACAAAGTACTGTAGCGTAATTCATCTCTGCACTGTCCTTTCCTAGCAACCCAAAGTAGGAAATATATGCAGCCAAAGTGTAAAGCTAAACAGCTAGCAGGTTTCTATATTTACAAGAATCAAAGCAGTTAAATGACTCAGCTGCCTCCTAATGTGGGTTATATTTGAATTTGGGGAGGGTGGAGGGAAGAATGGGACATTATTGCTTTAACAAGGTTTACTGCTAAACTGAACATATGTTGCTCATAATGTCACTTTCTAAATCAATGAAATTATCATTATAGAACATGTCGACAAATTAGACATGTAAAGTGCAGGCTGTATGTGGGAGAGATGTAATTTGGCTCTATAAAAAGAAATTAAACAATAAAATATCAATGACAGATGTAGTTAGCTAAAGGTTTTGAGGTTTAAATACCAATTTGTGAAAAAAAATTATGCAGACCCAATCAGGGTACGAGATAAAAATACCAGCCTTCATGCAACAAGATGATTAAGTATTTGGACCAGATGTTCGGAGACCTTAGCTGTGCCCTTTATTTAACTGGCAAGCATGCTGGCAAGTCCTTAAATTTGTAAAATCCAAGTAACGAAGGTTAGCTCAGATGGAAGTAATAAAACAATCAAATATCAAGAGTCATTCATGTCTGTGCACAACAGATCATGCTACAATTCTGAACTCCACATTTTAATATACCAGCATAGGTTTTAAAGGAATAGGCTTTTTGTATTATTTTTTATGCAACTTACTGAAGTCCTTTTTTCTGTTCCAACTTTCAGTTCTCAAAGCAAATGCAGGAATTGAATGCATTTGATATGTTTTAGATCCTTTTCCACAGGTTTGCAGATTTTATAGCTCTCGAGTCTCAGCTAAAACTCTGTGTCATAATTCCTGGGTTATAGCTTTGTCTCACAGCTGCTATATGGTTGCGGGCAAGGTGTTTAAGACTGAACATTAAAATGTCTGTACATTCAAAGAAGAATGTCTTGCAGGTTAAGAGATGACTTCTGTTTCAGCCTCTTCTATCGACTTTGCAGGGTGATCAATCTCTTTGGTGCCTCGTCTTTTCCTATTCGCAAACAGCAGGGTGACATAATCTAATCTTTTCACTCATTTTCTCTCATTCCTAACCACATCAGAGCTGCTGTGCACGATCTTTTTGTGGCAGACCAACTTTGTGGTCTGCAGTCACCTATCTTGGGGTCCTGCCTGGGCCACACTACAGTTCCTGCATTACCCATGCACCAAACTTTCCTTCCTGTGGAAACCAGGGCAGCAGATGAGGGGAGGGAGTTTCACACATATTAAGATCTTACCAGAGTGGGAAATGGGGATGTATTCCGAGCTCAGAAATACTGGATCCTTGCCTTTGATGCAGCCACTCTACTTGGACAGTGACTAGCAGAGATGGTCCAGATCTTGTTTAAGCCTTCGAGACATTGCCATAATATAATCAGGAGCAATTCTGAGGGCATAAATAAAAGATAACATTCATGAGGTTTTCTGAGGGATGACATAGTGTGTATAAAACATTTGCATACCACAGACAGAGCAGATGAAAAGGGATTGAGTTGTAAATAAGAAATCATTCCTTGATGGGCTGATGTAGTTTGGCAGTAGAAGATGGGTTTCATCTGATCAATGTAGGCATCTACAGTATGTAGAAAGCATCTCAGCTATTCACCCCGACTCTTTACCACCCTTATAGACAACGAAATAAAAAATGCTTCTCAGGCACAATGTAACTCTTCTGAAAATAAATCTTTAAAATAGACCCGTTTTAGCTACAGCCTAAAAATGCCTGTTCCTCACCATTAACTCTGAAGAGAGTCTATGGTGACTAGCTCAGACATGGACATCTGCTGGATAAATATGAAAAGGCAAATGAAATTTGTGCCAAATGCGGTGACCATCGATTGGTTCCCTTTCAGCCTGTCTTGATACTGTAACCCCACCTTAGGAAGCATTACAGCCAGTTAGAAAGTTAAAGAAAATAAATGCATGAAAGATACTAACATGAAGAGTTCCCTATTTTCTGTTCCTTATAAGAAGCTTATTCCCCACTATTTAGGAAAATTAAACCAGCCATATGAGTAGAGGAATACACTCTTATGTACTCTGTTGCTCTTGTGTAATGTTCTTTGAAATATGGGTTTCTGCACTTCTGTTACCATGGTGTCACTTGCAAAACACTTGTAAGCCTGCTATGGACATCAGAACTTGATTAATTAATCTCTACAAAATGCTTTGAGTTTCAGTGAGTGAAAAATACTTAGGGTTAGTTTCTTTGGCCTTCTCTCATGAGGAACAGTACCTTCAAAAGATGAGTGAAGGTATGTGGAAATTATTGTTTGCCCAGAGGTAGGTAAATTAGTCCTGAAAAATGAGGCTTTGTAAATCCATTTTGACCCTTCTTTTTTTTCCATTTCCCTGTAAAGGGCAGATCCCAGCCCTATTCAAATGAGTACCCTCAGTGCACTGACTACACGAAGTGTAAACTCCTCACTCTGGCCAAGCAGGGAACACAGCTTTCGTTATTCAAAAGCACTTAAATGAAGTGAAATACCTTCTTTAAGTGATTGTCTAAGCACAGAAGAGAGATGGGACTTGTAGGAAGAAGTAATGTCTTTTCTGAGACAAACTGATAGAAGTGAAAAGAAACAGACAAGCTTTAACGGGCTTTTGTCCTGGAAAGATTGTTTTTTTCCAACAGTATCAGTTATTCTAATAAAAGGTATTACCTCTCCGTATAAACCTTGCCTCTCACCTCTTGATATTTCTTATACTGATACTTCTTTTTATTCCTGTTTTCAAAGCTATATGGATTTAGAAAGAGCCCATATCCATCTTCCGCAGTTTCCAAGTGCTTAAAACACTCTGCCTGTAGAATTTATACTGTATATGGAGTGCTTGCCAAGACCTGCACTTACGTAACAGTGCTTGATCGAATGTCTTGTTTTCCACGTGCAAGGCTGGAAATCAGGACTGCTGCGAAACAACTGCTTTCTGAAATTCATTAGTCTTTTTTCCCCTCCCTAATTAATTTCTGTGTACCGCTAGAGAGTTGCACTAGAGGTGCCAAGTTGACTGAATCTGGATCACACTCCGATGTAACCTGGCCTTGCCTATGGGTCTGCTAAGATCCCCTGCTCAGTGTTAGTGGGGCTATTTGTGAGCTTGACATAGCTTTATTCCCAGAATTCATGCTGGAGTTATATTTAATTTCTTTTGTTCTTCTCTGGAAATTATTAGAAAGATGTTCGCTTTGTCTCTAAGATGCCTCAAAAAGGACAAAGCTTCTGGGTATTCATACTGAACTTCCCAGTGGTTCCATTTCTCTGCACAAACTGAAAATTACCTACAGTTTTTTGGACAAAGGCAAAATTACCTTATCTACCAAACTCATCAAAAATAACATCCCTCCTGTGTTACCCAGCTTGGACTATTTTTTGTACCTGCTAATTGGGGTTAGTTCTACTGTGCCCTTTCCCAAACTGTCAGGGCACCACTTCACCAAAGTGAGAAAAGCTTCGTCTCTAAGAGCTATGACCCCCATTTTGACCAATCTCCTACAGAAAGATTATGCCTAGAAGGCAAATACCTCCAAAATTGACAGAGTCTGAAATTCCTGATATAGAGAAAAAATAAGCAGAGAGATTATACATTGGAGGGACACCATGGCAGGACATAAACAATCCAGGAGGTTCCTGGAGTGCATTGATAACTTCCTCCTCCAAGTGACAGAGGAGCCAACAAGGAGACTTCTTCTGCTGGACCTTGTATACACCAACAGTGAGGGACTTGTTGGGATTGTGAAGGTCAAAGGCAGCCATGAATGCAGTGACCATAAGATGGAGGAGTTCAGGATCCTGAGGGCAGGAGGAGGGTGAAAGGCAAAGTCACAATCCTGCACTTCAGAAGAACGGACTTTGGCATCTTCACAGATCTGTTCAGAAGAGTCATGTAAGATAAAGCACTGGAAGGAAGGAGGCCCCAAGGATCTTGGTTCATATTCAAGGATCACCTCCTCTGAGCTCAAGAGTGGTCCGTTCCAACAAATACAGTGTCAGGCAAAAATGCCAGGAAGCGAGCACTGATGAACAAGGAGTTCCTGACAAAACACCAACACAAAAAAGAGGCATATGAAGAGTGGAAGCAACTGGGTCTAGGCAGTCCTACTTGAGCAGGGGGTTGTACCAGGTGAAGTCCAGAGGTCTCTTCCAACCACAACTGTTCTGTGGCTCTGTGATTCAATGATATCTACCATCATGTCCTGAAAGCTATCTGATGAGAGATAAAAATAGATTTTTCAAGTGGTATAAAATATGAAGACATCAGATCTGGCTCACTGAAACACTAAATGCTGGAGTCTGGGTGGTGTTCTGGCATTGTATCATCTGCTGTTTTCACCTCTGGTCACTGGCCACTGGGTGCTGGAGACCAAGTTGACCTTTAGTTGGAACCAGAATGTTTTTAACATCTGGCCAAAGAAACCCAGCAACTAGCAACAACTTCTAGCTGCATTTCCACAGCATTTTTTTCACTGTCAGAGAATGAGTTTTTGTAGACATAAATGGCACAAATGACAGAATATAAACTTCCTCTCGTTTCACTGAGGGTGTATAAGGGTGTTTGAGAAGGACTACAGCATCCAAGTGTTCATTAATGTAGTTCTCTGCAGCTATAAGACACACTTTTTAGAATACTTCCTGGTGGAGTTTAATTGGAGCAGTTAAAACTTTTTGGTTTTTGGGGTTTTTTTTTGATGGAAAGCTATTTTCAGTGAAGTTGAATGTCCCTATTTGTAAAATTTGCAGGTTTAGGCTTGGGGGAAGAAAATCAGACAATGAATTTTTAGTTTTTCAGTCATAATCTTGAAAATACAGAAAACTTTCAAAAAATATTTATTAATAATTACTAAATAATAATTCCTGTGATTTCTTTTTTCCTCAAGGCAAAAGAAATTATTTTCTGACTAGCTCTCTTTATAATAAGTATTTTGCATAACAGGTTGTATCAGCCCTTTCTCCCATAAGCAATATAAGCAAATGTAAATTGTTGGCATGAATCCAGACAGCTGGCCACAGTGAGACATCTTCCTTGGTCATGCCTTTGAATCTAAAAACTGCAGACAAAAGGCGGCGGTGAATAAGTCACCCTTTTCACACTAGGCTCCAATTACATCTGTTGCTTGTTGAGGGAGGGTGTTTGAATTTTGCAGACAGTCCTTGGGCAGCTGTTAAGTTTGTAGCCATATCTGAGTCTGAATTCTCATGAATTAGAAGTACTTAAACTCCACTGTGAGTCCCATATCCCACAACCATGGGAAGCGTGAGAAAACTTAGACTGATTGATTAGACTCTTTGTGTCACCTAACTTCTGTCAGGGATGTGAATATGGGAAGCCAAAATAAGCTTCCTTCAGACAGAGGTTCACTGGAGATTTCTCTATAGTGTTTAATATTATGACTGTGCCCAAAGAAAACCAACAAATTGTACGCTTCCTCTCATCTGACATTAATAAAATTAATTTGCCTTCAGAGTCATAATGAAATGTTTCTCAAAGGAAACTTATTTTACATGCATTTTTATTTCTTCTTTTGAATGGAGTACCTTCTGCATATTCTGCTGATTATATTTATAAGTGCTACACTATTTTGAAATCTGAAATTAAAAGGTTTTCAAGCATAAAAAATGAAAAATCTGATATTAGCTTCTTGGTCCATTTTTCTCTCCTTCAGCCTTAGTCCCATGAAACCAGAATGTTAGGAGTTATTAATTCCCTGTTATTTATTGGTTATCTAAAGAATTTATCCTTCTTGTGATCTCTTAATATATTAAGTGTTTTCTATGAAAATGATTAAGGTATTACAGGCAGAAGATTGTGATATTGCTTGAGTAGTTCCAAAGCAGTTCCAAAGTTTCCAAGGAAACAGGGATCCTATTACCAGTCCTTTTCCTACAGAAGTTATCAACAGTACAAGATGTTGCAAGCTATGCCATTGACTTCAGTAGGACTATTCCTGACACGTGAAGTTCAGTACGTGAAATATGCCTAATTGGGTTATTTTTCAAATACATTAAACTGTGTACAAATTTACCTCAATGTCATGCTTCCCAGGCTTTTGAACTTCTCTTGTACTTTTTGAGAATACTGTCTGCATGAAAAAAATAAAACTTTACAGCAGAAGTCCAGCTCTTGGTGTAAAAAAACCTCTTAGACTCTGAATGTGATCTGTCCAGGCATCAACAGGGGTCGGTCAGCTTTGGTCAGCTTCACAATTTTGTTCCACCTTCATCCCAAAGAAACGTCAAGGCCTCTCCAGAGCTGTAAGGCAATTAACACATTTCAGCAAACACTTTTGCCACAAGACGGAAAATGCAAAATAAATTGTGAGTTCTACAGCTCTCCAAATTACCTCATGACCAGCCTTCCTAATTAAATATGTGCATCGTTGTTCATATTTGTGCTGGAGTACATACAAGCTTCATTGCTGCTATATCAGGGCCCCTCATCCCTTCATATAGGAGGTCTGGGAAGCACAAGGATGTACACGCAGGTCCCTAAGGGCTCACATGGTGTTACAGCCATAGGACAGCCTTGTAAATTTATTGGAAGGAGGAGGGGGGCACAATTTTCCAGTGTTTTGCTGAAATGGGACCTGTATAAGCTTGTTTCCAGGTGTGATTTTCTTAATTTCTCTCACACACTACTTTGTAATGGCTTTACAGAATCCTGGTGTACTAGATGTATTGCAAATGATGTCTTAAATATCACTGATGGCTCCCTGAAGTATATTCTCTGTTAAACCGTTCAGTCTGATTTAAATGACCAAAGCTACAGAGTTCCCACCATCTCCCTGAGGAAGCTCTTGAGACTCTAACAGATCTCACCTTCCAGTCAGCAAGACTCTCTTATTTAATTTTGCCCACTTATTACCTGCAGCCACTTCTTGCACCCTAAGCATGCCATTTGCACTTTCACTGTTATGCGTTATAGCTTAGGATACAAATGACTTAACTGTCTGTTGGTTATGCCTAACCTTTGTTCAGAAAAGATGGGGATAGAAAAGCATACAGCAGAAAAACTGTTACACATTTTATAGCTAAGCCTAAGAGGTTATTCCCTGGATCTTCTATCTTACTCTATTTTAATTATTTCCTGTTTTAATTGTCTTAACATGAATAGCTGAAGAGAAGTACTAATCCTATCAATTGCACTCTCTAAATCCCAGGACCCTTGTTCAGGTCAAACTAGAAGTCTTCTTTAGTGACTCCCTTTAAAGACCTTTTCATGAACTGTGGAAGCTTTTAATTTCTGAAAGTTGAATTAGAAATGGAAAGAAACTCTAAAAGCTGCTGTTGCTGGGTTTTTTTAAGGTAGTGCATCTGGCACTGTGATTTTTAAAATAGACTGGGACATTTAGCAACTCTATTTTCCATAAGTTTATGAAGGTATTTAATGAAGGAAGCTTTACAATAAAAATGTTTGCTCTGGAACAAAAATGTAAGCCATACATCTTTTTTATGATACCTTAAGTGAAGCTGGTTTGATACTGTAGACTTTAGATAGATTGGTATTAAAGTGTAAGAAAGAGAATATGAAAAATAGGACTGTGGGTCTCAAGAAGTCTGGGTGCGGATGTCTATGTTTCCTTAACATTACACACGGCATTTGCAGGGACAAATATGTATGCGCTAAGAGTCTAATTGTGCCTGTAAGTGCAACACATCTTCCTTAGGTACGGTTTAGTTATCTAAGATAATATTCAAGTTTGCCTGGAGCCACATTAAGATAAGAAACAAGGGATGGCCTTGTTGGAATCAAGAAAATAATCTCCATCCAAAGATCTGCCATCAGCACAAAGTGGGATTCATCCAATGTTGCATGTCTGTATTTTTCTCCTAGCTCTGATCTGTCTTTCCCATGATAGCTGTAAACTTTAAAGTTAGGGCTCTGGCATGAGGGACTTCTCATCTTGGACAGCACTTTGAGATGCTAACATAATGCAGTAATGACTCACCTTCAAATGTAAAATATTCTGCTCAAGAAATTACAGTTGATCATGACTTGTACTATACTGATCAAGGATGAATCTTGCTTCTCACTAAGTAGGGTCATTTCAGGAAGAACATAAGGCTATATGTGCCTCCTGTGCGGTGCCAACAGTACAACGAAGCTAACAGCGTTTTTTCTTTAGTATTTCTCAGCCCTAAGAGCTAGTCCTGCAGGAAGTTAATACCTCCTCTAATGTCCTTCAGTCTCATTGATTTTAATGGTGCTCAGTGCCTTAAAAGATGAGGTAAAACATTTGAATAAAATGTAAACACGCCTGTAAAAACAGGGTAAATATAATAATTGAAAGTGACAATCAGTCATGATACATTGAAATGGAAGTGATTTTTTCCTGTTACGTTCAGCTTTCATTCATTCAGCAGACATGTCCATTTTAAGTCTTCGTACCTTTAATTGTTTCAGATATGAAATAGCTGCTGTTTCAAGAACGTACAATTCAGCAGAACACACAATCAGAATAACTTTCATGCAGTAAAACCAATTTGACTTGTGTGGAAGTGAAATGCAAATAGGCAATGGTAGCATTAGTCAGAAGGTTTGTCTATGCATGACTTTCTTTTTAGTCCCTGTGATAAAGTGAAAGAGCGCAGCATTGTCACCTGCCTGTCTCTTCATCCATCATTAGTTAGGCTAGAATTGGTTAAGGTGTCATATATGCTGACTGATGTAGCAGGATGCTGTTCAACATTGGTTGCTATGGGTCCCAGAGTCACTAAATCCCTTTTTATTCCTATTCAGACCCAGGGTCTATAAAAGGTGCCATATCCCTTTGTTAAAAACTGCAAGCTGGCACTGAACCCTGCAGAAATGACAGACATCATCTCTCTGAGTACATGTAGGAATCTCAGGCATGTTTTTTGCAGTACTTTAAAAAAAAAAAAAAAAAGGAAAACTAAAAATTTTCCCTTTTTATAGAATGTGGAAGGATTAAGAGCACAGTTTGTCTGTGTGATATACCTCCCAAGATTTGACTGGCTGAGCTTTCAGTAATTTTTTCATACCTTCCTAGTACCCTTTAAAAGCTTTCAAAAATCAGGAGGACTCTTTGAGATTTCAGACTCTGGTTAGGTTGAAAAGAATGGTTTGCAAGAAGCACTTAAATAAGAAATTATGGGACCAAGATAAACTATTCCAAGAGGCTCTGCTTCCAATTTAATAATCTAATATGTATGTGATTAGTGTTCGTAGGAAAATCAAGCTGTTGGTTTTGAGGCAGAGACAACAGTGTTTGCTTTCTCCAGCTTCTCACAGCATCTAAATGTGATTTCTCTTGTTATTTGATGCAAATTTGTGTTTGAAACTTTCTCTATTTTCTTTGGGTTTGAAATTTGGGGTTGGAAAACACATGTACATTTTTAGCAAGCAAAGAGCAAGAAGTCTAACTTATTTTATTTCTATTGGGCCATTTGTACTGTTTCTGTTGCATGTTCTTGATTAAGATCAGTATTTTCAAGTATCATTAAAATCAATATGTACTTATACAAAACATAATGTGTGTATTAAAAAATCGAAGCAAATATTGTTATACTAACTACTGTAAAGGCAATACCGACATGAGGAATAGCGAAGGTTTCTTACTGAACACCTGCATGCCATTTCAAGCACTTTACCACCTTACTTTCACACTGTAATTTTTCCTGTACAATGATCATATTTCAGTGCTCCTCACAATCACCACACTCAAATTATTAAAGTTCATTTGGCTTGACATAGAATCATAGAATTACAGAATCATAGAATCATCTAGATTGGAAGGGAACTTTAAGACCATTAAGTCCTACCGTTAACCTAACCCTGACAAACCCACCACTAAACCATGTCCCTCAGCACCACCATTACCTCTTTTAAATACCTGCAGGGATGGTGATTCTACTGCTTCCCTGGGCAGCCTGTTCCAATGTTTGATAACCCTTTCAGTGAAGATATTTTTACTAATATCCAATCTAAACCTCCCCTGGAGCAACTTGAGGCCATTTCCTCCTGTCCTATTGCTTCTAACTTGGGAGAAGAACTTGATGCCCACCTCACTACACCCTCCTTTCAGGCAGTTGTAGAGAGCGATAAAGTCTCCCCTCAGCCTCCTTTTCTCCAGACTAAACAACCCCAGTTCCCTCAGCCGCTCCTCATAAGACATGGATTGAGATGGAACCAAAGGGCCAAGTAGAAACCTGCAGACACAATAAATTATTTGGTATTCTTGACATATTAGAAACAATATTTTCAATATTTTTACTGTTCTGATTGTTTTCATTACTATCTCAACACATTCTGTAGGGCATTCCAACTAAGAATTTCATTACATATTTGACACAGGATCTGAAATATTGCAGGTAAGAATTATAACACATCAAACAATTCTGAGTCTGTTTCTTACAGGCGTCATTTTAAATGTATAGTTCCATTACTTCCAACTGGGTTTGCAGATTGAGTACTGGTTTATGGAGTATTAATTCTTGCTTCATTTTTAAAAATACTGCTCTCTCGGTTTAAAAAAATCAATATATACAAAAGTAAACAATTTCCCACTGGGTTACAAGCAATTAGAATCCACCAAGAGAAAAGTCATCTGCCAATTGCAAACATTGTACTTAAAAACAAATCCTCGATGCTGTCTGACTAAGCCAATATTTAAGCAAACAGATATATTCAAATATTCAAAGACATAGTTGATGTAGTAACACTTTTTGCTGAGCTTAATTCAAAAATCATTGCAGTGTAGTAAACAGAACACCCCTTAAAACAGAGATTAAAACAAGCGATGATAGAACTGCATATAAATTACAAAATAACCACAGGTATATGAATCTTTATTGCTGAAAGAGGCCACATTTCACAGTAAACACAAGAGGTGGAGGTGGAGTGACAGAAAAAATAACCATTTAAATAAAAAATAATAGGGTGTTAATGGTCTGTGGCATGGTCACAGTGTTTGACAATGCTCAGATCATGCACCAGACCAACAATGTCTCGTTCTTATGGACATATATTATATTATAAATATGTATTATATGCAGACATAATATTATGTATTTTTCTGCACCTTATTGATCATAAGACTTAAAGACAAAGCATAAGATTTACTTTTTTGTTGTTTTTTGAGTCTATAGTGCACACTTGAGTCACATTTTCATGCTATTCTTCAAGGTCTTATAGACCAGAAAATTCACAGTTTTAATAAAAGATGAGGTTTTTTCTGTTTTCATGCAACCCACATTAAATCACAGGGCTTGGCAACATTGCCATAAGTTTATAGGCATGCATAACAAAGGTTAGAAGGCAGCACCCTGAATTTGTTGTCTTTGAACGTATCTTTGACTTTCAAGGTACACACTTTTATTTTGGGATCTCTCCGTTAAGATTTAACCCCTTTTCTTATTTCTCATCTTTTTCTTTTTTTTTCTTTTTTTTTTACATCAAACTGTAAATCCCCAGTCTCTAAACTGGTGTTGAGTACCCAGCACTAAGAACTGCACTGAACGGTCAGCAGCAAATCTGCCTCCCATAATTTGTATGCAATGCTGCAGCTCGTTCAGCAACGGCAACGAGAGGTTACATTGCCCACTGCTTGGTTTAATTGGAGTTAAGTAGATCTATTATGTTGGTGTGCCCCATACACTAGCTGTTTATTTTGATTAATGCGTGCATTCCTATGAGTGAAATGTGTGTGCGAGAGAAAAACTTTTAGAAGAAATAAGTGAACAGTAAGAAGATGTTATATAGACTAATTTTCCCAAGAGATATATGTATTTTTAATGCTTCCCCTGGATGGGGTATCCAACTCCAGATTCTTTGATAGATTTGCTGCTCAGGATGAGAAGTACTCAGCAATTGTTATGTTTCCCAAGTTGGCACCCTAAGAATTCAGATGCTCAAAATCACCAGTCTTGCTTAAATTTTGTTACTTCTAATTTGTGACAAAAATAATGGCGAGTAAACTATCAGTGGGGATCTAGTCAAAAGACATGTAGAGCCCTGAAATGGGCAGTTTAAAAGAATAAGATTTTAAATTAGACAGGGGGAAAAGCAGCTGGGAAGAAACTTCTTAAATTTGCTTTTAAGCAAAGGATATGACAGGAGGACAGATAGCTGAGGAGAGGGCAGTGGATGTTGTCTACCTTGACTTTAGCAAGGCTTTTGACACCTTCTCCCACAGCATCCTCATAGGAAAGCTCAGGAACTGTGGGTTAGATGAGTGGACAGTGGGATGGATTGAAAACTGGCTGGCAGGTCAAGCTCAGAGGGTTGTGATCAGTGCGGCAGAGTCTAGTTGGAGGCCTGTGACTAGTGGTGCTCCTCAGGGGTCAGTGCTGGGTCCAGTCCTGTTCAATGTATTCATCAATGACCTGGATGAAGGGATGGAGTGTACCATCAGCAAGTTTGCTGATGACACAAAGCTGGAAGGGGTGGCTGACACACCAGAAGGCTGTGCTGCCATTCAGCATGACCTGGACAGGCTGGAGAGCTGGGCAGAGAGAAACTGTATGAAATTCAACGCAGGCAAATGTAGGGTCCTGCCCCTGGGGAGGAATAACCCCATGCACCAGTACAGGTTGGGGGCTGACCTGCTGGGAAGCAGCTCTGCAGAGAAGGACCTGGGAGTGCTGGTGGACAACAGGATAACCAGGAAGCAGCAATGTGCCCTTGTGGCCAAGAAGGCCAATGGCATCCTGGGGTGCACCCAGAAGAGTGTACCAAGCAGGCTGAAGGAGGTCATCTTCCCCCTCTGCTCTGCCCTGCAGAGGCCACATCTGGAGTAGTGTGTCCAGTTCTGGGCTCCCCAGTTTAAGAAGGCCAGGGAACTGCTGGAGAGGGGACAGCAAAGGGCCATGAAGATGATGAGGGAGCTGGAACATCTTTCTTATGAGGAAAGACTGAGGGAGTTGGGTCTTTTTAGCCTGGGGAAGAGAAGGCTGAGGGTGAATCTCATCAATGCTTATAAATACTTAAAGGGAGAGTGCCAGGAGAAGGGGGCCAGGCTTTTTTCAGTGGTGCCCAGGGATAGGACAAGGGACAATGGGTATAAAATCGAATATAGGAAGTTCCATCTCAACATGAGGAGAAACTTCTTTCCTTTGAGGGTGGCAGAGCACTGGGACAGGCTGCCCAGAGAGGTGGTGGAGTCTTCAGCACTGGAGACATTCCAAACCCGCCTGGACGCCACCCTGTGCAAACTGCTGTAGGTGGACTTGCTGTGGCAGGGGACTTGCACCAGATGATCTCCACAGGTCCCTTCCAACCCCTAATGTTCTATAATTCTATGATTCTATGATTCTATGATATAGAGCCTGCAAGAGTATTGTGACAGGGGAAAGAGCAAAGGTTAAGGCCAGATAAAGGAGAAAGACACTGTCTATAGTTACCAGACTGGTAAATAGTAATGTAATTTCAGGGCTGTCAGCTTCCTGGACTGTAACCAAAAAAAGGGGGTTTACTTTGACAAGCTCACGGGAGAGGAGATGCCTCTCGTGGAGAACACAGGATGATGGTAGATCAACCTAATTGAAAAGAAAACATGAGAATGAAGACAAAACCTTTCCAGACAAACTCCATCAAGTTCAGGTAAATTCAAGTCCGTTCCAGCATCAGCTGAATCTTCCTGGTGGTTACAAAGGGAACCTAAAGGACTCGTTTCTGCTAAATGCCTAAAACCAAGGCATCAACCCTGTGCCATCTGTGAATGTTACGAGCCATGTGTGCTGCAGGAAATGGCCGAACTGTGGCCTCAGACTGAAGGTTATTTAGAGAAAGTCCTTTGGTGGTCTTATTTACTGCACTTAAAAACCTCAGGAAAATGTAGTGCCCTCAGCAGCTGGAACCCCCTCAGGACCTCATGGAGCCACACCAGACGCATGTTCTGGTGGGAAACAGGGATAGAGAGATCACCTGAGGGAGATTTTTCAGGAGGTTAGGACCAAAAGAGACAAGTGCTTATTAGAAAATAAGACTAATGACCAAAGTTGGGATAATAGCTCATAAAATTTCAAAGTTCCTAGATGCTTATGAAAATTGAACCTCTGAACCTTCTGAGGTTAACTTCTCTCCACTTATAACATCATTAGGAGATAACGTCAATGAAATGGAACATTGTCACAGGACAGCAGTTTCCCACTGCTAAATAAATGCTGAGCCAAAGCCAAGATATTTATTTTCAAAGTGGGAGATATTTACCCTGCAAACATGTTCTGTTCCAGTGACTTTATGCCTGTTACACCAAACTGCTAATGAGGTAGATGCTGCCTGATGCATGTGGTTAAACTAATAAGAGTTTCTCCGTGTCCTCCTAGTGAAAGTATGTATTTTTATTGGATTAGAGAAGAGATTAGCTCAACATTTCAGCTAATCTGGAAAAGAGTTGGTTCATTCCAGTGCAGTTTCTGATATACACCATACTTCAGTGGCTCTTCAGTGTAAGCAGCTGGAAAGACCTGTTGTCACTCAACAGCTACAGAGCTGTAAATTAATTCTCTTGCTAGGCTAAACTTGACACATATGATGCAGCATTAGCACCCTAGATATCACGGGAACCAAAACTGCAGAATCCCATTAATTTCAACATGAATGGTGACAAAAGAATATCAACAGTTTCTGGAGATGTGGAGAAGAAGGAGGATGTCTGGGCCAAGAGGCTGATTTTTGCACAGACCTAAGAATTTCCAGGTCCAAGTCCAAGCAGATGTAGGAATGCTCAATCAAGCATAGATAGTATGAGCCTCAGGAGAAGGGGATGGATATAGAGGCAGGAAGTATAAACAGTTTCAATAGTCACTTTTATTAAACAAAATCTGTATCAGAGCTATAGACTGATTTCTCTCCTGCTTTGACAATCTCAGTCCTTGATTGTCGACAACCTCGGGGAAACAGAAAAACTGTTTGCAAAAAAGACCTTTATTTTTAATTATTGCTTATATTAAAAGAAAGCAAAGCTTAAATTAGAAGTTCTGAAATGCAAGAAATTCTTCCTTTCTGACCATATATATGGAGCAAAGGTCTAAAAGTATGACTTAAAATCCAAATTCCTAGACAGAAAAAAATCCCGTTAAAGACACTGCCTTTCCCCAAGGGCACCGGATTTCAAAGTCACATTGACGTTAGTAGGATATTTTTTATTTCAGGGGTTTAAGGCTCCCTAGTGCTTCTGTGGATCTGGATCCTCATGCCTTAAATTTATCAAATTCTTTAATCATGAGAGCTGAATATTGTATATTGCATATTGCATGGGCCTGAACTGGAAGTTGATACAAAAACACTGCCTGGTAAGGAATACTTATATATTGCAATGAAGCATCTCTTATTATTCAGACCTATCATCCTTATTATTTTTACTGTGTGGACTTTTCCTTAGGCAAGGAATTTGGGTAGAATCACCTAATAAAACCATTAATCCATTGCCTAGCAGTTTGTAGTAGAGTATTCCCAGTGTTTCCACCGAGCACTTTCTCCGCTCCTCAGTGAGGTCAGGATATTTTAGCGCTTCAGAAATAAACCAGCCTCAGAGCATTAACCACAAGGGCACACCTTTATGACTTACTGTATTACATTTTCTTGTTTTGTTATGAGCTCTCTCAGTGCTTTATTCTGTTCTGAAAATGATTTTTTAAAAAAAGGAATGTATTTTACAGGAGCAATCCTCAGCAATGCTGACGTGGGTTTGAGTTTGCATTTTGAGAAACCTTGCTTTTCAACATATATCCATGCCTCCACAACAGTCCTTCCTTGGACCACATATGTCAGTGATGATAAGCTCTACAGCTTCCTCCATATTCAAGTTGCCTCAACATGCTTTTTCTGTAGGCTTATTTCAATTCATTTTAATATAGGCGCCGAGCAGACGTCATCAGGATCCAATAATCACAGTTTATTGGGTGGACAGAAAGCAGGCAGTGAAGTCTCTATTGGGATCTTCAGCATCAATTTATGAGGTGCATTGCGAGACTAAAATCCATCTGATTTCCATCAGCTTAGCTATAAATGTAAGCATAATGATTCTGTCCACTTATTTTCAAATCAATTTAACGTAACTATCTCCCAGAATTAGGAGACATGGATCACTGCACAGTTTAGGCACTAATATAGTGGTTTCTAGTCACCAATATCCAATAGCACTGATTACTTTAGCGTTCCACTCCTGTATTCACTCCATATCATTAACAACTATTGGAAACTGTAGATTGGCAGTGTTTTGGCCTTCCTACACAATCCGTGCAATTTAGAGAGCAGAAAATGCAAAAAGTTTTAATAGCAATTGCTGCAACTGATAAGCACTTAGTGCCTCAGAACTCTTAAAATGTTTTGGTGCTTTGGGAATAAAATTGTCAATAACTGAAAATTTGGAAATTTGGACTAACATGTTCATGGAAAACTTGGATTGAATAAAAATGTCCCTTTTAGAAGCAAAATTGAACTCTGTTTCATTTATGTTTTCTTCCAGTTTTCAGCTGTCTCATGAGCTTTGCTAGAATACAAGTGGTTTACATCAGCGTAGTTCTGCTGATGGCTGAAATGGGGGCAAATCATAAGTTAGACAATGTATTAGCGGAATTTATATGAGTATGTAAATATGCATAGAAACATTTCCGTGTACATATTATTGCAGAGAAAAAAATAATTCACAACTTGTAAAGAAAGAATTGAGACATTAAGTTGGATGCATTTTAACGTGGAAGTTTAATTTGTATTTTTAGTGTTTATTTATGAGGAAGGCTTTATTATGAACAGGATGTTCATCTGATCAAATGTAATGTTGCAATTGAATTGCCACTCGTTACAGGTTTTATGGTACTTATTGAAAGTAAATATAAATAAATGTTTGAAGATCTGTGTGATCAGAAATGCTTTTTGATATTAGATGGAAATATACCAGTGCATGAAATTCCTTAACTCTTTAAAAGTGGCAGATGAGTGTTTTTAACGTCACCATACCAGATTACTATGAACACAACTGACAAAACTCATTTGTTTTTTTCAAAAGCTCTTGTCAGAGATCTCATGGGATGCTATTAAAAAAAGAACACAAAGTAATCATGCTATATCAGAAATATCCAGGTCAAAGACAGAATCCAGTATGAGAGTATAGTGTTAGGAATATTCAAGAAGGCAATTCAAGAAGAAAAGAGATGTTCTGCTACCAAATGGAGTGGGAAATCTATGTACAGAAACACCCAAACAAGCCACACTGTCTACTCCCTCTTTTGTTTCTGCCTTCACTAGAGAGATTGATGTGATGAAATGGCTAAAGCAATTAAAGACACAAACAAATGAGAACAACTGAGACTAAATAAGATAAGTGCTTGTATTAGTTATATATTTTCGTGCTCACTGAGCCTCAGGAAATCCACCCCAAAGTGAGCACTATCAGAGAAAAAGAGCTGTCAGGACAATCTCAGAGCTGTCACTGGTTATCCTGGGGAGCTTATGGGGGGGTTCCAGAATACTGGAAAAGTGCAATTATTGAGCCTATCTTTAAAAAAGGGGGAAAGGAGGATAGATTTGTCAGCTTAACTTCAATTCCTAGAAAAATCCTGGAGCAAATAACCAAGCAAACAATTTGTAAGCCCCTAGAAGATAACAAAAAGATGAGTGACAGCCAACATGGATTTGTCAGAAACAAATCTTGTCAAACCAACTTCATTTCCTCCTATGACAGGGTAACAGGCTTTGTAGATAGGGCAGAAGCAGTAGATGCTATATGTCTGCACTTCAGTGAGGTTTCTGACAATGTTTCACCTGACACTCTCATGGTAAGGAAGGGAAACACTGGTTTGATTAAACTACTGTAAGATGGACAGAGAAATGGCTGGAAACTTGTACTAAAGACATATGGAGAAAAATAAAGTATATTTATTAGGAAGAAGACACCATGTAACCGAAAGAGGTCCAACCACTTGGGAGGATGAGAATTTAGAACGAGCTTGACAATTTGTGGAAACAGTCTGAAACATCTAAGATGACTTCGGGGAACAACTGCTTAATCAGCAGCTCTGCAGAAAGAGAACAATGATGGAGAATAAGATAAGAGAGGATCCCTGAAATGAGTATTATCAGCAAAGTGACACTTTTGCAGAAAAGCCAAATGCTATTATGGGATGTACAAGCAGGAATAATCGCTCTAAGATGCATGCAATAATCTTTCTACTCTATTTGGTATGAATGAGGCCATAGTTGAAGTACAGTGTTCCCTCTGCATTTTGTGTTTCAAAAAATATTTGGGTCAGCTGAAGGCAGAGCAGAGTGATTAGGGGTGTAGAAACTTGACCTGTTAGAAATCAAAGAGTTCACGTTGTTTCCTCAAGAGAAAAGGCCGAGTAGAGAAAGGATTAGTACTCTTCAAATACATAGAATGTTGCCAAAAAGAGGAAAAGATTGAATTGTTCCCCATACATATTTTGTATGTGACAAGAAATAACGTGCTGTAAATTGCAGAAAGGGATATTTATGTTAGGCTCTGGAAAAACTTTTTTAATAGTAAGAATGATTAAGCAGAGAAATACATTGCCTGAGAAGATTGTGAATCTCTGTCACTGGAGACCTTAAGAGCAGTTTAGATAAACATACATTAGGAATAGTTCAGAGAGATCTGATTCTGCCTGGGGTAAAAGAATGACTCCTTCATGTCCCTTCCACCCATTCTTTCTTTATTTCTCCAAAGCACTAACACAGTGGCACACAAAGGTTCACCATTCAGAGTTGCAGAGCTGAATGCATTTACTAATGATGTGCACAACAGCTGAGCAGGACATTGGCAGAAGACAGAACACTTTCTCTAGTTAAAGTTTACTCAGAAGAACTTTTGACAGTACTAAATGGGAAGAATGACAGCAAAGGTAGCTTGAAATGCTTATTCACAGTGCTGGGTAGGCTAGCTAGCAAGCCAGAAGATCTAGGTGACTTTATGCATAAGACACATGAAAGGTCCATTCAGCCCTCCCCAACAGTGAAACTGAGCATGAAAGAAAGGAGTCCACACTAACACTCATAATGCTGTCAGGTAAAGTCAGAGGATTTTATTTTTTTAAAACCTGGATTATTTTAGGAATCTGGGTCATTCTTTAGCAGAAATACAGAAGTCTGAATTTGTATTGTTTCCTTATTACAGAGGAACTGAATGACTAGATTTGTTGAAGATGAGTGGGGAATATTAAAAAGCTAGCAAAAATAATTATATACTAGAGTGTATTCCACCTTATAATTCAAGATCACATGAGTACTCAACATCATTGGTGCTATTCAAAGGGATGAGGGAAATGAAACCCTAGAATATCCCTAACTGGAAATTTTTTAGGTTACCTGTCATTTAGAGTGGTCTGGTTTGGAGACAGGAGTGTATTCAGCAGAACAGCGATAGAGCGAAACTCTAAATAGGTGGTACGCTTTGAACTCCTTCAGACCGCTTCAGCTCTCTGTACAACGGAGGCTTGTTTCCTCCTCGGTTGGTAACTGTGCACCATTGTTGGCCATCTGAGTCTACATGGGGCCATTCTTCCCTTGCAGACATGTAATCTACTTTAATTCTTTGCAACTAGCAACTCTTTCTTGAAGCATGCTTATAGAGGTAGGTTTTACCTAATGACAGCACATTCCACCTCTCAGGGAAATGCATAGCATTGGATACAAGTCTACCTTATCTTTTGAATTAACCAAGATGTTATCCAGAGTCTTTAGCATGATGACAAGCCATAGAAAATCTATGTGCGCAAAGATGCCAGTGATTCCTCATAAGGAATGCTGTCTTCCAAGTCATCAAAGATAAAATGTGCTCTGCTAAATTCACAAAACATAACACAACACTGCTAGGTATTCTTGATTTTTTTAAGGTGAAGAAACAAGACCTTCCTACCTGCCTAGAGTGTCAAGGAAAGAAACCTCACTGTTTGTATTTCCTATCTAAATATATTTGTCTCATATTAATATAAAATGATTGTCATATTTCTTCCAGCTGCAGTTGTCTTCGCAGAGTGGATAGTTGTGCCTCAGAGTCTCTAAACTGTGTTGGTGTTCTTTGGGATATAAACTGCTGCACGGATGACTAAAAAATCATCCACTTTCATAGTTTAGGTTTGATCATAAGGGAAAGATGATCGCTTGCACAACATTTAGAGGAGAAAAAGTTATTAGCAGAGTTTAAAGGTGTTACTGGTTGGAATACAGCAATGCAGACTTGACAATTTGAAATTACTATAAGTGCCACTAAATAAAGTAATGGGGTCAAATCTCATGTGTCTCTAAACTGGTACAGGTCCGTGGAGTTTAAGCATGCTGTGCTAATTACATCAGCAGAGATTTTGCCCTCTAGTTTCTTCAGGCCTGTCATAGACAAAAACGCTTTGCACACAGGACTTTATTCTCAATTTGATATCCTTGGATGTGCTTGTTTGTGTTTGTATAGATGCAGAGACTGATGTAGGGCTAGATGTGTGCAGTTCTCTGGCTCCGGCATGGCTACCAGCAATCTGTACGTTTTCATTTTGAACTCTGGCACCTCGGAATAAGCTGGAGAAGAACTAATAACTCTGCCTGGTGTCTCCAGGTCTAGAGAGATCTGAAATGTTTTTATTGATAGACAATGAACTCTGTTTGTGACTGAGGAGTATGGGGAGAGTTGGGGGGGGGGTATTCTGTTTCTGAAAAAATATAACTATTGAACTACTTTTACTGAGGGAGAGAAAAAAGCAAACAAACAAAACAACTCAATGTACTGTGTATTAGGCCTGAATTCACCTTAGGCCTTTTTATCTACTTTTTTCATCCTGTTTCCTCTCTGCTTTATTCCCTGCTCCAACCTATGAGGATTTGACAGCAGTGCTGCCCTTTAGCAACACTTGTTCTACATAGGAGGGCAGCAAAATATTAGCTAGTTTAATGACACTCTCTAGTTCCCTAGAAGAGCAGCATTCATCATCATCACTTAAGAAAACACCTTATCTCAAGTAGACAAGCTGAAGCAGGTTATTGCATCCACATCCATTACAAGGTTGCAACATCTACACTGAGGTTAGCAAGAGTCAACATGTGTTTTACTACTACTTCAGAGAGAATTAATGTATTGAACCACAGTGCTAGCTAATTATCCATATCATTGACCCTGACACCTTAATGGAAAATATTGTTCACCCATTGAACAGCAGCTCACACAGAATTAGTGTTGCATTGAACATGTTATAATTAAGGCCTGAAAGCACATACATGGTTAGAAAGAGGAAAAGAGGCCGCTCTTGGTCTACTTTAGTCCCTCTCTGAGCCTGTTCCTCCTTCAGGTGCAACCTTAAGTGGACTTCCAATTCATTTATTTGTGTTTCAACCTTGTGTCACACAGTGATGTCCAAGCTGGTTTCAGATTAGGATCCTAAAATCATAGGCTTATTGGTTAATGCAGACTAGAAAGGATCTCATCTAGCCCAACCTTCTGCTCACAGGAGGGTCAGCAACAAGGCCAGATCAGGCTCCTCAGGGCTTCCTGAGAATAGCTTTGGGTAACAGAAGGAATGCAGAGGTGTGAGCACAATGCTCCACCTCTCAACTGGATTGCTCCTGCAGATTGCTGAGGCCACCACACTGCCCTGAGGACCACAGTGGTCTCTGCTTCCTGGTGTCATACTAACTAACTCCACCATGCAGACCACTTGACTAGCTGTGCCTATTTCCTTTTAATTGTTCTCCTTACTAACGCCCCATGGCTTTGTCACCGTGCTCATAACATTGAGACAGTAATTTCCAGGAAGGAGTACTAAATATGTGGTTATTTGTGGTTTCCCAATCACCATCTATTTCTAGTTTCTTGTCCATTATTAATTTGCTTCCTCTTTGCTTGCTACTCAGTTGTCTTAAATATTACTCTTTTAAGTCTTCATAGCATCAGATGAAAAGAAATTAGGCTTCTGAGTGTGTTCTCAGACTTAATCCTGCAATTATCTACTTCATGTTGTTCATAACTATCTCTTTGGGAAGGTTATTTGGGCTGAATAAATACCTTCAAGGTTTGAAGACTCAGTTTCAATAAAGTTTACAGAGGCTTTCATCTTTATCGACATTATGAAAGTCTGCAGTGTGATTTTTAAATTTAGTGGCATAGTGTCTTACTTGGACTCATAACAGTACTCTTCCCTAAGAGTTAGGAAAACTGTAGTAACCACCTTTTCAGTATTTTCATTTTTCTCTTTCTTACTGGACTCAGAAACTGGATTATAGGGGATAAAGACATGGAAAATGTTAAGAACATGTGAAGATCAATGTATAAGACTGAAAAGCTGAGATCTAAGGATTATATAGCAGGTTTCAGATGGCTGTAGTTGACTCACAAAAGATTTGTTGCCCTGACACTAAGTTTTTGGTATATTAACTGTGGTAGCATCTAAGTCTTTGTGCAAAATAATTTCGGGCAACTATCAAACTTTTAGAAGTGCTCACAATTTTTAAATCCTTAAAAATGGATTTCTGCTGAAATGAGGGAAACAACACCGTCTCATGGCAAACCTTTCATGAAGCAGTCAGAGACATAATAACAGCGTTGGAAACTGAGATCCCTAAGGAAACATGCCATCATTTCAAAGCACCAATGCACAGATTTGCTCAGGCTGCAGCTAGCTGTCAAGAGCAAGAGCATCTTCCTAGTTTTGAACCTTTAACCAAACATCAGTATGAAGATTTACGCACTGAAAACAAGACAATGCCCATGGAAAAGTAAGCCTGACCTTGACTGAGTGGGAGATTGAACCAGATGACCTCCTCTGGTCCTCCCCAACTTGTGACCCTTTAAATCATGAATAAGGGGAGGGGGGGGTGTGTGTGTTAGGATATATTCTTACATATGTAATTGCCAGCTTTATTATTCTTGGTTTAAAACTAGGACTTTTCTGAAGAATTAATTAAAAAAGCCCACCAACAACAGCAAAAAAGCTGTAAAATTAAATTAAACATCATTCTTTAATATCTAGGCCAGAAAATACAAAGTTTGTAAAGCAAATATAGTAAATCTATGTACATATTTTAGTGGATTAGACATATAATACACGTGGATGACTGTCCTACGTTATGTTTTATTTGCTACACTAAATGCATCCTATCTTACAGACTACAGAGAATTGTGCTGCTGTATTAATTACATTTTTAAGTGATTTTCTAATCTTTGGACCATTTTAATATCTGACTGTTGCAGAGGGAGTGTATTAGAATTTCACACAGCACTGCTGTTTGAAAGAATTTAAATAGTAAGCAAAAGCTCTCATTTTTTTGTGTTCCTTCAGCCATTTATTTCTATTAGTATCAACGTGGCTGTTTTACATTATGCAAACATTCATTGCAAAAGCAAGTGGGATAGTAGGTTAACTCTTAGAGAAGAAATATATGCTATGATAACATTACCCAGTGTGGATGTGTTACACTGAAGACATTAACTTCAGTATAAATCGTTCTTCGTATGAAATAAAAGTGCTTTATTGCATTACAGTAAGACCCTAAAACACAGTAGATGGATGTTGTAGGATGTATTCTGGGTCTTGCAAGTCAATTGCTGCTCTTTTTAAAGTAAAGGATGGAATTGTAGACAATGATATCCAGAAGAACATAAAATTCTGATGTATACCCACAAAATCAATGACTATTTAGAATGAAGCTTGAAAACTTGGTATAAAACACTATCTTTATCTCATCAAGCTAGGCCTACATCTTGTCCCATCTAGGGGATTTATGGAGGCAATACTGCAGTAGCTTTAAATGAATGTGAATTCCCTTGCTCCTTCAAGTCTGACACACAGTGGAACATTATGACCTGTTGCGATTTTTCTGAGCAGAATCAAAGATAATAACAGCTTCACTTACACGGATATGGGAAATCAACTGACCTTTCAAGATTCTCTTTGCTTGTGAATAGTATAACCATAGTATAAAAGTGTGTTTAGCAAAACAAGGAATTAATTTGTTTTCAGAGCTTGCTGGAAATCTTCCATCCATGTTCTTTCAGTAGAAAAAAAATAAAAATCTGTTGTGAAAATGAAAATTTCATTTGGAAATGTCATTTTTCTGAGAAAGGCTTCTTTTCTGTCTTAAAAACATGGAGCATGGATTTGGACTAAAAAGCATATTTACTGTTCTCTTCCCCCTCCCCCCCAAGAATTTCCTCTCTACATTACTAACTAATCCTTAAGTAGCAGTTTTCATCAGTAGCTTTCAAATCAGTACAAAGGAGAAAAATGTCATTGTTCCTCCTGAACCTAAGGCACAGCAAGGGGGAGGAAGGAGATGCTAAGTGGCTTGCATTAATCACCCAGCATGCCAGGGCAGCAAAACCCATCTCCCGAACCCTAGGACAGTTTTCTACCTACTTTTGCACAACCAGCCAGCGCTCCCTGTATGCCCGCTCTTTTGGCAAGAATCCCACTGAAATCCTCAGCCCAAAATATCTTTAAGTATGGCAGGATATGGATTTAACCTTCAGTTTTGAGCAGCTCATCTGCTGAAGAAGGAACTCAAGGCTCAGCTAGAAAAAAAATCTTTCTGTCTTTCTCAGTTCATCACTTTCTGAGTATTGGGAGCCAAACCACATGAATTTTTGTGCCTTGAATGTTTATTGTTTTACTTTGTAGCTCAGCAGACAAAGAAGAGAGCAGGTGTGGAAGGCGGGGAAGAACAGTGGGGCTCCTTCAAGACAGGAAAAAGTACTCTCAGGCATGGAGAGAAAAAGAGAGAATAAGTTGCTTTGTGCTACCAATGCCTACAGCAGAGGAGCTAAACTACATTTCCAACAGCAGTTCTGCCTCTTTCTCCCTGCGCTTCATTTTTTGCATAAGAGAAAATGATACTTTGTCATGCTGTATTAAAGATAATTATCTCCCGCAGTCCTTGTGGTTTTCTATGGTTCTATAGTTAACCCAGTTACAGTCCTTGATATTTGCACAGCAACTGGTTGTTACTGCCTCAAAATAGAAATTCTTTGATTGTTCCTGAAGAACAATCCTTATCAGTCCAGATGTTGACCTCGATTGCTGGTCACTCAGTAAGCAACAGGGTTGCCAAATTCAAGGAGAGCTGTGGTCGAGCCTTTGACTAGTTCGCATTCTTGACAGCCTCTGAAAAAGGTCTGTGTGTTTGTGACCCATGTGGGCCCTCTGTCCCTATTAGAGAGAATGGTAGTGACCCACACCATGGGCCACCAGGGCACAAGAGGGAACAAATATCCACGGAAGTTTTACTGACTTCCACATGGGTACGGGGGTGGGAAAAAAGTTTGGATCTAGTGGGGCTTGATTTACTGCTGGTAACCAGTCCCTGAAGGAGATGCCAAGAGGACCTATTCTGGAGATCCTGTAGGTCTTTACATTCATGAAGCCTTGAAATCCGCTGATGTCCTTGAGAATATCATGGCACTCCTCATGTTCTCGGATGCAGCTGAATGGATGGCTTACACACAGGTAGATGTGAGTCACAACTGTGAAAAGAGTTCAAATAGATGAAAACCAGACCAATAAAAGAGATTTCCTGAATGAGAACGAGAGATAGCATTCAACCATTGTACCTACATCAATGTGCCTACTGGTAAATATCTTCAGAAATCCTATAGGATGCAGCCAGTGTTGGAATACCTGAGACATTCCAATGCAGCAAAAGGCTTGCAGACCGGGAAATATAAAACCTCATACTCCAGTATTTAAGCACCCAAAGGCTTGGCTTGGTCTACAAGACAACACTGTCCTCTTTGTCTCAGGGCTTTCTTTCTCAGACTTGCAGGAGGGTAGAGTCATATGATAGAGCAGCATATTTAGGTCCCTAATGAGTGTTTTTATCTTATGGTAATATCTAAAAGCATCAGCTAAAATAACCACACTGTGCTGTACACTGTACCAGCACTACAAAAGACAGTAGGATTCTCAAGCCACCTATCATTTAAATAGACAACAGAATGGGAGAATGTAAATATTATCATTCCCATTGAGCAAACAAAGAGCTGGTATCACTCAGGGGGGTCAGGCGGATTAAGGAAGGAAACCCAGATCTCGTGACTCCCAGGCCAGTGTCTGAACCACACCACCACAGTTCCGCTCTCCACAGAGCTGCTGTCTCTGGGTTTTGATCAGCACATATTGCTTCCAGCAGTTACCCTGTCTGATTTCCACATCCCTATTAAATTTTCTATAGATGATGTAAAAGGTCAGGGGGAAACAAAAAAAAAAGAGCACATGCAAATGTGTCAAGAAAAATGCCACCCCTTTTCTGAAAGCTTATTGTTAAATAAATAAATAAAGTAGTATTAAAGAATCGAAAAATTACCAAGGGAGTCATAAAAAGTTAGCTTTAGGCCAGAGAAATGTTGCTTTTCATTTCTACATAGTACATGAGAATATTTTGTGGACTAACAGTGCATGAATAATGTTTTATTAAAATGTATATCTTTACAGCTTTATTTTATCAGGTCCTTCAAGGCTTGGCATAAAAAAGGTTTAACAAGTTTGACACATGCTGATTTAGCATTTATACCACAAACTGAATCTGCTGCTTTGTGAGGGAAAATAGGCCAGCTTTCAAAATACAAACACTGTGAAGTATTCAAAGTGAAACAAAACAAAAGTGAGAAGTGGGAAGAACACAAAAAAAAAGAAGAAAAATGCAAACCATGATTATTCCGATCCTGCTGTGGAAAGGTTTTGGATTAACTTAGAAAATATATTGCATTAATTGTTGCAATATGGTCTCGGCATCCAAGTTTCTTTACAGAATATGCAAGTCTGATCTGTACAATTCAACCAAAAGTAGTCAGTGGGTTTTTTTCTCTTTTCTTCTTTCAAATGATCATTTGATCAGGCCCTTCCTGCACAATCTTAACACTTTCAACTATAAATATATTAGTCAAAAGAAAACACCTGAGAATGTAAAAGAATTTTAAAACTTTACATTTTAAACTGATGTCACATCATCGGTTGCAGGAGGTATATTAGAAATTTTCTCCTTCAGTCTTAGTCTCCAACCCAGAAGAACGGCATCCTAATGTTCATTAGGGCTGTTATTTGCAAGATAGTTTGCAAGGCAATAATTATGTATTGTTGTAAACCCCAACATTTAAGTTAAATAGAGCTTTTCCTTTGCTATGCTAAACTGTGACCTAGATTCCTGATACTGAAGTTAGACAAACCTAAGCTAAAGTCTTAGCTAACCTGTCTTGTACAGAAATTTTTTTAATGTTTTTAATCACAGTTTTTCTTTTTGTACAAACCCAGAATATCTGGCACGTTTTATAACTTTGCATTTCCATTATTAAAATTGCCAGATGGAGACCAGTTAAAAATGATTTTTATTTCTGTTGCTTTGATATTTTTGTACTTCTGCTTTTAACGTAACCAGATGGGGGTTAGCTAAATCCTCTGAGCTACTTGTTTATACAAATGGACTGTAGAGACAAGTATATAAATCTATATACTAAGCTTGCTGGAATTGCTACAGCAGTGCAATAGGCAGAGGATGGGTAACATATCCTTTTTGTTCACAGAGCATCATCTTTATAGAGCTAATCAATAAACTAATTAAGTTTTGGAGTTGTACCATTGCCCAACTTCATGGTGAGGCTTTTATGTTCTATCTACATCTCTTCCACATTTCCTATATTGCTGCCAAATTTGAGACAACAGAAATTTGCCTCCATTGTGACACATATCTGAACTTTTATTTCTTGGCGTATTGAATATTAGGGAGCCACTCTACATCATAATTTAACATGCATGTTAGAAGAAAATCGAGTTATATATGAAGTCCCTAAAGTTTTATCTGATAAAAACATTCTTATGACATTCATTTAATCCAAATATCATTTTCCTGACCTCTGTATTCTCTTTTTTTTAAAACTTCCAAGCTTTCAAGTACCTTAAAATCCCTAGTAGTGATCATTCCAGAGGTATTTAAATATTTTTTATTTGTATAGCAATTTTCCTCCCATTAATTTTTGAACTTCAAGAGATTCCAAAGCTACCTGTGTAGGTTATCTCTTTTTCCAGCAGTATAAGTGGACACAGACTCTTTCTGCAGCAATCCAGGAGAAGGAAACTGTGATGCTTGCCACATTCCATTTCAATTTCCAAAAAATATACATATGCTTTTTATAAATCCTGAACAGCAAACAGTAAAATTAGCAGAGCTGGTCTCATTAAATACACATCATGATTTTGATGAAACCAACAGTCCTTTACTTACATGCATCTACTTGAAACAAATGAATATGGGAAACATATATCAGAAATTCTGTAATTTATTAAGCTTTGTGGAACCGTCCTTTGATCTTTCAGAAAAAGAGTCCTTTGTAGTTTTAGCCAGTTTTTATCTTAACTGTGTCAACCAGGAAAAATCTTTCCTTAATAGCCTTCATAGGCAATACAATACAATATTGGGGCCGGGGGGAATATTCTGTTTCTTGTGGTAACAGGTGTGGTAACATTAACAGAAATTTTAAGTCAATTTTTGCCTTTCTAGGGTATATTTAGTATGAGACAGGCTCATACTTTCCTGAATAAATAGCATAACTCTGTACAACAATTGCCAGTTTCTCTCCATTGTATGTTTTATTGCTGGGTGATTCAAAACTGAAAAAATGCTGAAATCGTCCTAGGAAAAAAATAGTTAGATTGGGTAATGGGGCTAATGGAAAGTTATAATTGGGGCACCTATAAAAGTTGGAAACTTTCTAGTCTAATAATAAAGGAACAAATGTTAATTTTGACTGCTTTGCAGTAATCTGAACAAGAGAATTTTTGTATAGCAATAGCAATCCGATCAATGAAGAAATTGTCTTGGGATTTTCATACAAATTCACAAGCTCTGCAAATCTACATTTTCTGGTGACATATTATCCTGTTTGTTCAGTCGCCTCTCCTATGAATTTCCATTTCAAATTTAACTTCTAAACCCTTTGTGAATATAGTAAGGTAGAGTGACAATCGTAGAGCACTCTGAATCCTTACAGCACTTTCTAACCAGCGCTCTGAATTCTGTGGCAAATATCTTTTAACTTCAACAGCAATAACTCTGAAACACTCTCATAGGTTTAATTCAACGTCATCCTCTTCCTAATATCATCTTCTTCATAGTGACATCTCCTTCATAGTATTTTCTTCTTTAGTTTAATCTTTTCTCCCCATTTGAAGAGTGGAAACAGGAGTTAATTTTTGCAAATGCTCATTGATACAAGATCAGCCCGTAGCTGTTGATGAAGGTCTGCAGAGCAAGTTGTTTTGCTTTGTTTCCTGCTAAGCGTTGCAGGCAGCCCAGTCCTGTCTCTGCAGGTCTCTGCTCCCACAGAGTTGTCCAGATGGTCTGGCTCTGACCCTCTTTCTTTTCATGTGAAGGTGGGGAGGTTGTGGGGAAAGTTTATGTCTGGCTTAAATGACTCATCCCCCAGATCCTCAGGCCTCAGCTGCTATACAATCCTCAGAAGATCCCAGCACGTGCCTTACACCATTGTTTTTTGGGTTGGTTTTTTTTTTTTTTTTTAAATAATCCCATCACCACCTCTTGCTCTTTGAGCCCTGGAAGGATACAAGGGAGCAGATGTTGCCCCCCTATTAGCTCTACGTTGTAAGGCAAGCTGGAGAGTGAAAGGCAGGGCACCTCGGGATGGCTCTGGCTGGCTACAGCAACACTACAGGAGAAATTTCAGTGCTTTTGGCAGGTTGGAAAAAGGCCAGCTTTCCAGGTTTGTGGAAGACGCAACCCGACTGAGACGTATTGGAGATCGGTCTCACCCCATTCCCCTCTAGACATCTGGTCCTATCTGCCCCCAGGGCTGGCTGAAAGCTGTGCCTGACCCTCTGCTGATGAACCATACAGCACTAACGTTTCAGTCAAATAGCTGGAGCAGCCAAGAGGTCTTTAAACTACCTTTCTTAGTAGGGTACTGTGAAGGTCCAGGCAGTCCAAACTCAAAATGAAACCTGTGCAGCAATGAACGTGAATTAAATCCATTTTCTTATTGCTTACATGGGAGTGCTAGTCTTATGAACTAAAATCAAGGGAACTGGGAATTTATCTAGAAAAATCTGATACAGTTATCTTGTTGAAAGACTGCTGATTTGAATAAACAGATTTAGTAGGAGAAAAATTCTGAATGAAGCTGATTGGAAAATAGAAAGTTCTTTATTCATGGTTTATTAGATTACCTTAATTCCACAGTGAGGGAAGAGCATACCTTTGGCTAAAATCTTATGCCATCTCAGTGGTACGAACAGCAATTATAGATATATAGAGATGCATCAAGAAAAAATGAGTGAAAAAAAAGGTAAATAGGGGTAAACGAAAAGTTATGATGTGTATAAGGAGGCAACAGAGAAGCCAAAGGCACAGCAGGGAGTGGGAGGGTGGCTGTCGGGACTAAGACCAAGTGGGAGAAGCTGAAGGTGTGCCAGGAGCAAACAGCAGTGCTATAGCTCAGGGGACTGTGAACATTTATTGCCACATACTGGTATTGTTGTTGGTAAGGCAGTAACAGTTTTTGGCTCTGGGACAGGCTATTTACTTGAAAGTGGTTCTTATATCACTCTTTAATTTGGGAATTCCTGCCTTTAGGAACGCTTTTCTTGTATTATTGAAAACTACATAATTTCTAAAAATCCACTCTATCTTTCATTCACTGGGTTATTTTCTTAATTATATTTGCTGGAGATAGTTCCAATTGCAGTTTTGTTCACCTGTAATTTATGTTCTTATTTCTAAAGCCTTTGGCAGTCTTTCAAGGAGTATCCATACACACTGAATTTCGTCTCTCAGCTTTCGATGATAGCTCTCAATAAATCCAGGAGCAGTGCTTGCAGAGGGGAGAGCACCTTCCCTTCTCTCCTCCCCCAAGCAGAACTCCAGAATAAATCATGATCCGCAACACTTCATTGATCTTGGTAAAGCTCTCCTTTCTGCCAAATTCAATGGCTGGTGGAGCTGCAGCTACTATTTCTCCAATCTTGTTCCAGGTTTTACAGCAGTTGGAGCAGAAATTAAAGAATCTGTAGTATATTAATGTTTAAGTGTTGTTTTTCCATTCCAGGTATCCAAAAGCTGTCCTGCTGCCCACATCGAGACAGCTTTCCATGATAGTTATTTTGCTTAGCCATGAGTTTGAACTCCGACAAGCACATCAGTTCAGGTGGTTTTGCTAAAATGGTTATCACCTCTGACAGCAGGGGAGAGCAGCCAGATGGGAGCTGAGAAGCAGGAATTTGCTTCCACACGAGCTGGCAAACTTTCAGCACGTACAGGTGGGGATAAAAAGTGGCATTTCTCCTCCATACTGGGCTGCATACTCTTTCACACTTCCTTTTAAAACAGTTTCGTACCACCTTCTGTATATGAACTCTTGGTATAGGTCATTACTAGCCTGAAATAAGTTGTTAACAGCACTGCAGGAAAGACAGAGGTGGGCAACAGGTTTTTCAAGATCCTGGGTGATAAGTATTTTGGGTTTGTATTTGAAATGTAGCAGGATGATATGTCACCTAAGAATAATAAAATTTTTTTCAAATTTATAGAGAATTTAGATAGCTAGAAATATCTCTTGAGAACAGATAATTTTAAATGTACAGACAGGGTTAATCTGCACCGAAAGGGAAATTTTATTTGCCGTACTATGGCCACTATAAAGTTACGCAGGTTCACAAAGGGCAGGTGGGCTGCCCCCATACCCACGGGCTGCTCAATCTGTCAACAAATGGAAAATACCAGAAAAGATACCAAAAATAATCACTGAAAAATATTTGACTAATGGGAATGTAACCAATGAAAACCAGGAATTCCTTCCAAAATGTTCATTTCATTCCTTTACGGCATTACAATGGGAAAGTACTAGTACTCCTAGGCTCTTTGCACCCAGTCGCAGTCAAGGGAAGATTATGGCTATTCATTACCAGCAGAGCACAGGTTAACTGGATTGAAGAAAGGCCAATTAACATCTCAAAGCAGGCCTTAGCTGGATGATTTTGTTTTGGGAGAAGCTTTAGACCCTGTTCTGTCAACAGTAATGTCAATACAAAGCCTGAACTCACTATTGACACCATTAAATGAACATGAATTTTAGGTGCAGCAGCCATAATTTGAAAATAAGGTTGTCTGAAAACAACCTTTGAGTACAATTCAGGATCTTGAGGGCAGGGAGCAGGGTGAAAAGCAAGCTCCAAACGCTGGACTTCAGGAGAACAGACTTGGCATCTTCAAAGATGGAATAAGGCCCCGGAAGGAAGGGTGGCCCAAGAAAGCTGGTTCATATTCACCACCTCTAAGCTCAGGAGAGCTCCATCCCAACAAATAATGAAGTCAGGCAAAAATGTCAGGAGGCCAGCATGGATGAAATAGGAGCTTCTGGCCAAACTTGATGATGGTGCCTAGAAAAACTGCATGAAGACTGGGAGAAAGAAAACGTCACTCCTTTCTTCAAGAAGGGCAAGGAGAAGGACCCAGGGAACTACAGGACAGTCAGCCTTACCTTGATCCCTGGGAACATGGTGGAACAACCAATCCTGTAAACCATTTCCAGGTATATCAAGAACAACAAAGTCATCAGGAGTAGTCAGCTTGCATTTACCAAGGGGAAAACACGTTTGACAAACTTTATAAACTTCTGTGATAATGTGACTGGCCTGGTAGATAAGGATAAAGGTTAGATACCCAACGGGGGATATTGTCTTCAGTAAAGCCTTTGACATTGTCTCCCATAAGATGCTCACAGAGAAGCTGTTGATGTGTGGGTTGGAGGAGCAGACAGTGAGGTGAATTAAAAATTGGCTGAATGGCCATGTCAAGGGGGTGCTGATCAGCAGTGCAAAGCCTAGTTGGAGGCCAGTAACTAGCAGTGTACCCCAAGGGTCTGCAGTGGGTCCAGTCCTGTTTAATATCTTTATTAATATTCAGGATTATGGGGCAGAGTGTACTCTCAGAAAATATGCAGATGAAACAAAATTGGGAAGAGTGGCTGATACATGAGAAGGTCGTGCTGCCATCCAGAGGGACCTCAACAGGCTGGAGAAATGGGCTGACAAGAATCTCATGGAGTTCAACCTGTAGAAGTGCAAAATCCTGCACCTGAGGAGGAACAACCCCATGCACCAGTGCACTCTGGGGGCCGCCCAGCTGGAAAGCAGCTTGGCAGAAAAGGCCTTAAGGGTCCAGGCGGACACCAAGTTGGACATGAGCCAGCAATGTGCCCTTGGAGCAAAGAAGGTAAATGGTATCCTGGGCTGCATTAGATAAAGTATTGCCAGCAGGTCGAAGGAGGTGAAGGGGTGATCCTTCCCCCTCTACTCAGCACTGGTGAAGCCACACCTGCAGTACTGCATCCATTTCTGGGCTTGCCAGCGCAAGAGAGATATGGACATGCCAGAGAGAGTCCAACAAAGGGCCACAAAGTTGATTAAGGGTCTGGAGCAGCTGTCGTATGAGGAAAGACTGAGAGCTGTGACTGTTCAGCCTGGAGAAGAGAGGGCTCAGGGTGATCTTGTCCATGTATGTAAGTACCTCAGTGGAGGCTACAAAGAGGGCAGAGCCAGGCTCTTTTCAGTGGTGTCCAGTGACAGGACCAGAGGCAAAGGGCACAAACCAAAACACAGGGTGTTCCATCTGAAAATCAGGAAACATTTTCTTTTACTGTGAGGGTGACCAAGCACAGGTTACCCAGGAAGGCTGTGGAGTCTCCATCCTTGGAGATACTTGAAAGCCATTTGGACATGGCCCTGAGTAACTGGCTCTAGGTGACCCCGCTCCAGAAGGGGGTTTGGACTGGATGACCTCCAGAGGTCAATCCCTTCCAACCTCAACTGTTCTGTGATTCTCAGAGAAAAATGACTCGAGCACTAAGGAAAATGCCTTAAGTTAGCAATAGCGAGTTCAGCCTGTTCCAGAGGATTTTAATTTTTTTGCATTTCTGGAGACATATATATGTTAAATTGGAGACAAAAATGTCATCCTTTCTGAGGTAATTTAGGCCTGTTCATGATTAGTTCACTTTCTCTTTACTTTCCAAGGATCAGGTAACTAAAAGACAAAAATAAAAAGGAAGGTTTAAGGGTATCTAAAAGCAGCCGGGTAAGTGACTAGACACTTATTTCTGCAAGTGGAAAAAGTTTTCTCAAACTACTGGATAAGGAGTAGTTAGCAGCAGCTGGAACTTCTCATTTGCAGGCAAGCTACAAACTAAAAGAAAGAAACATAAATTATTGGAGAGAACTATTATGAAAAGCAGCAGCATCTTCCTCTCTTGATTTTCTCAGTTAGAGAGTGAGCTCCTTCCTGGCTGATGAGGAACAAAAATAATTCAGTCCTTGAAAAATTCTGTCAGACAGGGGGAGCAGTGAAATCTAAGGCAGCCATATGGGATGATCTACTGAACTCTTCTTTCCAGACACACCAGGAACCCGTGAAAAGAAGCAAGTTTCCCAAGGAAACCCCATGAGTTATTAGCAACCAGACCAATCCAGTCTTGGGGGGCTCAGATTGTGTCAGGTCCTGCAGCTTCCAGAGAAGCACGGATTTGCTGAAGCTGTAACAATTGACCACCCTAATTAGAAAACAAGGATATTTTCTCTGCTCCCCTATGGGCCAAACCATGCAATATGCAATTTTCAAGACATCCAATGTCTAGAGGGCAGTGTAATGTTCTAGAAAGTTATTTCTATTAATCTAACTCTTTTTGCAGGTTTTATTGGTGGGACTTTGTCAGATGAAGCAATGAATGTTTATGCCTGAGGTTTAGAAAGAAATAAAAATGTTTTATTTTCAACATGGGGACCTGTGCTTGTCTTTATTGGAATCGCAGCCTAGGCCTTGTCTGGGAGAAAAATCACTCCAGTGCTTGGGCTTTTCTAAATGAGGTCAGCAAGAAAGAAAGTGTGTGACATGAGATTTTGAATATTTTTGAATGGAAGAGAAGGATCTCTTGTAAACAAACTGCATGTGTGAATATGACCTGTGTATATAAATAATGTAATCTGGGCTACAGTGTGCTTTGAAAGATATAAAACTTTCATGATGAGATGTAGGAAGTAACGAAATAACCAACATGGGAATGAACAACCATTTACTTGATTTTTTTTTTTAAATGAGCAGTCCTCAGAAATAGAAACAAATTGGTAATGCTTTTTCATGTACAAAAGAAGTTTCTTTTGATAATAAAGGTAAATAATTGCACTCAATAATTAAGCAAAAAAAGAGTTTCTCTGATTTCCTTTGAATTAACTCTAGGACCTTTATAGTGTACTTTTTATATGGATAAGTTGCATTTTAGAATGGAATTTAATTCCAGTCTTCTATTGATGAGATAATACTGTTATGAAACTCTCTCCTGTACTGTTTTCACAGGGACAGCATTTTGTTTCCCTCAGGAGAGCAACAGATTATTTCAGTGTGTTCCACGGGTGCTTTGTTTAGATGTACACACACACCTGTACATGGATTTGTAGATGCTTGTGCCTATGCAAGCAGATAAGCACTTCTAAATAAAGGCTCCAGGGGAGTTGCATGCCCAGAATCAGGACACTTAATTGTTTTTTGTGCCTATAAAAATCTCCTGCCAGCTGTTATGGCAAAAAGTAGTCTTCCCATTTTGTCAGCTCTCCCTGCCTTTGTAATAGGAAGGGAAGATGAAACAGTGTTATCTCTAGTGAGTCCAGCAAATCATGAATCCTGACCAGCATCAGACATAAACTCAACCTGTGCTGGTGCAGTTCATACACAGGCTAAAAGGATGCTTCCCTGTGCCTTTATATGAAATATGTATGTGATTGCTCTGGCATCTAAAGCATTTTCTCCTTCCCTACTTGCATGTCATCATCTTTAGGTCAATAGCAAAGCACACTGTCACAGGGGACCTTGTGTCTCTCTCTCTGTTTAAAGAATATAAGCTCCATGTATGAGGTAGGTGTTTGTGGCTGGTACCTTCAAAATTATGTGCCTGAATGTAGCTTGGTAAAACTGAATCTCAGAAATGGAAGATTTATTTCACCATTTTCTTAATTTAATAATTACTCCCTTTTGCTATTTTGTCCTTATTTCCCTCTAGGACTTTGGAGCTTTTAAATTTTTTTCATTTTAAAGGGTATGGTATAAGTGATCATTTTTTAAAGCTTCAGGGGTTCCTTGCTTTACTACAGCAACTCTTAAATTTTTGAAGCGGTAGAAGCCATCTGTCTCCACAGATCATGTTCTTTTACACTGAATGACGAACCAGCATTTCAGTTGATTTAGACTTAAAACAATCTTGGAAAGGAGGGAATTTCATAAAGCTGCCAATTTTTGTATCTTCTACTAAGTTCCTAGTGTGCTGCTCTGTAGATTGCTAGGGTGGTATCTGTCCCTCCCAGATGGGAAAGTAGGGCACAGAAAAAAAAAAGCTTTCTCAATGTCAAGAAGAAAGACTAAGAGGAATTAACTGAATATCTCTATCTAGTCCCTTACCAATCATCCTATTCTCTGGACTTCTGCAATGGATAGAAAACCAGAGGTAAATATTTGAAGAATCTATTAAAGACACATATGGATATGGAGCCACTAATTCTGCTTTGTCTCTTTGGAAATTGTTTCCTAAACATTTTACAGTATGCATTCAGCATAATTTAATTACTCTTAGATTTATACTTCGACGCCGCATGAGATGGCATTCAGATTGCATAAATGCAGCTGTGGTCCATGTGAAAACATGGCCTTCACAACAAAGCACTTATTAAGGTCATTACTGAAGTTTTTATTTTCTGGACTGTGTTATGGAGGCAGCCTGAACAATAACCTTTTCATAAGGATTCATAAGGACCTCTTGGTGTTCCCTGTATGACCTGACACCAAAAGAATGGAAATGAAAAGACAGATAGTGTCAGCTTTGGCTGTAGCGCTGGAACAGTTAATGGCTGCTATTTTCCTCTCTACCAAATTTGACCCATGACTCTCCCGAATGGAATGAAAGAAGTGGATTGGGGTGTGCTAGTAGCTCTTTTTGAACACGTCTGGCAAATACAAGGAGCTTTTCTTTTCTTTCATTCTTTCACTTGGGTTAGGAAGGGCAAGCCCTGCTTTGGACTACAGAAGTGTTCTCGCTCTGCCAATGCTGCAGAATGAAGAAACCCTCCCGCTAGCCAATAAAGAGAAATTTAGCACAGGACATAAATGTTTGGCTCATATGCTGGTTAAAGTAAACTACAAACACCTTAAAAACAATTAGGATGATGGGAGTTTGGGGAAGACTGTGTCTTCAGAGAAGCTGGGAAGCATTTCTCCCATAATAAAGTATGCCGTAATAGTCATTTTCTGCTAGGTGAATAGGCACAAAACACAGCTTTGTTCATAAGGCTTTTTATTGTAGCAGTTGTCATGAGTAAAACCTGAAAGTACTTGAAAATCCATTAAAATCACAATCCATATAAAAAAATACCATGTCTTGAAAGTTTGTCTCCACAGACTTCGTAAAAGTGAGAAGTCGATAAATATGAGACACATTTAAGGAATTTAAGATTAATGATTAACTGTTAAAGCACAGGCTTTGTACAATCAGGCCTGCTGTTTAGCAAAGAAACAAAACCCTTAAATCTCCGCAGCTGCTGGATAGAGCCAACTTCTAAGTTGCTGTGTGTGATAAGATGCTCCAAACCCCAGACTGGGTGGCCATTGACCGGCCATGAATCAGCGATTACTGACTGTCTCCGGGGTGTTTTGGTTACAGTACTCCTTCCCAAAGGGTAATTGCCATTTGGATTTATGCCCACTTGCAACTGCTTTTTTTTCTCTGACTGTGTTCGAGGACGGGTATACAACTTAATGCATTTCTTAAACTCAGGACTTACAATTTCTCATCTCCCAGGTTACACATTTCACAAAGAGAGAATGGATTTGCTTTAAAGAATTGTCATACTTGGGTTTACTCATCCTCGTTCCAGAAGTGAGATTTTTAATTATTTTTTTTCCAACAGAATTATTGAATTCAGCCAGCTTTTTTTTTTTTTTTTTCACACATCCAGGCCGTGAACCAGTGTCCGAGCTCCCAAGTTAAAACAAGCATCTTGCCAACTTTAAAACGTTTGGCTGGTCAGCAGGAAAGAAAAAGCTGCTTGTAAAGCACTGGAATGCATTTTCAATTAGTCACTCCGTTGCTTAAAAGGCGAGGCATTAGGCACTGGGAAGAGAGGCAGGGGGGTGGCAAGGATAGCCGGGAGGGACAGCATGAGTCAGTCTGGAGAAGAGTCTTTATCAGCCCACTACAGCAGCCCTGAAGTTGGAGGCCACTCTTTAATAGATAAGCTTTTGTTTAACCACAGGCTCCCTAGGGAGAAGGAGGTTTTCCTCGTAAAAGACCAGGATTTCTTTCAAATAATTTAATATTGCTTTGTATGAAAGAGTGATGGAAAATATGTGTTGGGGTGATGTTAGAGGGTTATTTATTTCCTTACTATTGCCTGATAACCAGGCTGTTGGGCATCCTGAGTGAAAGTTCTGCTTTGGCAGATCTTCCTTGGCTCCTAAAATATTTTGAATGAGATAACAGCCTTGAAAGAAGATTAAATAACCAACTCAAACTGCTTACTATACTTGGTTTATTTTCCTGCCCAACGTTATGAAGTCCTCGGTGCAATAGGTTTCTGGTAAAGAAATAGCTGGGGGAAAAAAAAGTCTTAACATAAAACCATCTTTCTAATGCTCAGTAGCCTTCATTGCTTATGCTTTTTAAACTCTTTGTCCTGTACTTGACCTTCAAATGTTTGTAGCGAGCTGATCTGGAACTTTTTTGACTCCACAGCTGTCTAAACTAAGGGTGATGACATTGCTTAGAGATCCTTTTGTGTACATGTGTATATGCGAATACTGTTTTCAAAAGTATATATATATATTTACTTTAACGTGACTCAAAATCTTGGAAAGCTTGTACTTCTTTATCGTATTAACTGAGAACTGCTAAGTTCTCACTGGTGGGACATGTTATGGCATGAGAGATCCGATTTATACAATAGACTGGATTTCAGCAGGTAGAGGAAACTTTCAGTGTTGTTACCTTCTGGCTAACTGTAATAAATTTGCTTAACTAATATTTCGCAGTTGTGCTGGCAGTTTCTTGGCAAACAAGCTGAAGATCACAGGAAATTTCTTTGCTTAAAGCATAAAAATAAAAGTTTTGAAGACAAAGTCCTTAACCACAGCAGGAAAAAAAAAAAAAGAAAATATACAAACAAAAATCATTTAGCGAAAAGATGAGCTGGGGTGCCACTATCCAAGCACAAGAGTTAAAATAACTTTACAGTGGGTTTCTGTTTCTGTTTTATTTGTTTTCTCCTACTATAGCTACATACTGTATGAAATACGTGAGGCTGTTGTGGAAAATCCATTGCCTGTAGCAAGTTTCTCTGTGCTAAACTTAATCTTGTAGCTGTATTTTTAGAAAGCTTATAGTTGCTTTCTTCAGTGTTATTTGGAAAGCTGGCAAAATGCCAGCCACGTCCAGCAAAATGGAGACCTGGCTTCCTTTCTAGACATGAAAAAGTTGAAGTGAAAATAATAAAAATAACTGTAAATAATTGCAAATGGGAAAGGAATAAGAATTTTTACTCTTATGATATTGTTTTCATGTGGATATGGAGTGTTTTCTGTGGGAAGGCAGTGAAAAATGTGTCTAAGGAAGGTATAAAATATACTTGTTAGAGATAAAATTCTTGAAATTGAGATAGTTTGTGAGTTTGTGGAATATCTGGATGAACAAAGTAAGAGAGGCTCAGCACCTTGGTGCAGTGGAGCTCTGGATTGGTTTGGTGCTGACCTAAAGTTGGGGATGGGTTAAGTTGTTTCTCTTGGCCTTGGTTCCTCCATCTACACCAACAGAAACTGTGGTCCTCCACCTCATGTTTCTCATCCTCGAACTCTAGAGATACAGGAGCATCCAATTTTAATGTAAAGCTCCCTCACCTTGTAGCTCCCATTCTCTTCTGACCCGTACAGAAACTGAAACTGGTTGGTTCCCTAAGTGGGGTATAAAGGCAGAGCATCATTGGCTCTTTCTCACCTTCATGTGCAACAGCAGATGGATAGGATGTGACGACTCAAACTGGGCTTGCCAAGGAGATATGGAATCATAGAATCATGGAATGGTTTGGGTTGAAAGGGACCTTTAAAGGCCATCTAGTCCACCCCTCGGCAACAAGTAGGAGCAGGCACATCTTCAACTAGATCAGGTTGTTCACAGCCATCCAACCCGACCTTGAATGTTTCTAGGGATGGGGCATCTACCACCTCTCTGGGCAACCTGTGCCAGTGTACCCTCATTTTAAAAAATTTCTTCCTTACATCTAGTCTAAATCTTCCCTCTTTTACGGTTTAAAACCATTAGCCCTTGTCCTATTGCAACAGGTCCTGCTAAAAAGTCTGTCTCCATCTTTCTTTGAAGCCCCCTCCAAGTACTGAAAGGCTGCTATAAGGTCTCCTTGGAGCCTTCTCTTCTCCAGGCTGAACGAGCCCAACTCTCTCAGCCTGTCTCCGTAGCAGAGGCGTTCCATCCCTTTGATAATTTTTGTGGCCCTCCTCTGGACCCGCTCCAACAGGTCCATGTCTTTCCTGTGCTGAGGGCTCCAGAGCTGGATGCAGTACTCCAGGTGAGGTCTCACCATAGCACAGGAAAGGGACAGAATCACTTCCCTCAGCCTGCTGGTCATGTTTCTTTTGATGCAGCCCAGAAGACAGTTGGCCTTCAGAGCGGTGAGTGCACATTGCCAGCTCATGTCCAGTTTTTCATCCATCAGTACCCTCAAGTCCTTCTCAGCAGGACTGCTCTTAATCCTTTCATTCCCCAGCCTGTATTGATACCAGGGATTTCCCTGACCCAGGTGCACTTGGCCTTGTTGAACCTCATGAGATTCACACATGCCCACTTCTCAAGCATGTCCAGGTCCCTCTGGCATCCTGTCCCCTCAGGTGTGTCACCTGCACCACTCAGCTTGGTGTCATCCACAAACTTGCTGAGCGTGCACTCGATCCCACTGTCTCTGTCACTGATGAAGATATTGAACAGTACTGGTCCCAGTATGGACCCTTGAGGGACACCACTTGTCACTGTTCTCCGTCTGGACATGACAGAACAAGGTATTTTGAATTTTCTTGTTTGCAGCCTAAACTTGAAGTCTTTTATACTTTGAGCCTGATCGTTGGTATGAAACATTCAGTGAGAAGTTTACATGGGAAAATACATGAATATAGAATAAAAGAAGCAAATGTGACAGTAAATTAGACGGAAAAGAGAAAAGGCAGTGTACTGTAACCAATTACATCCTCCCCAGCCTCAAATGAGGGATTAACCTGTGTGACAGTGGTTAAGAAACTTTTGGGAAGAAAGGGACACTGGCCAATCTCTTTTTAATTTCTTACCACACTAAAAATGAAGGTTTCCTCAGCTCCACAAAGAAACATATGAGAAGAAGCAATTGAATTTAATTTTCTGTGGCAAACATCTAACCCATCTCCTGTAGATAAATCAATATATGGTCCCAAAGTCTCCAAAGGTGGATCCAACCCTTATCTATGAAGAAGTGCTCAGAGATATGTGTTTATCAGGGGAGAAGCACCCAGTGTCACACTGGGGTGAAGAGGAAGGTGGAGCATCTGTAACCCCCAGCTGTCCTCCATCCTCCTCCATCTGCACCTGCAATCTCACCATCAGCAGGCCCTGATGTGTTTACCCTTGTTATGCCCCTTTGGAGTGGTATCCCAGGGGAGGATGTAAAATCCAGAGAGGTCTGAACTTGGGGCCTGTCTTACTAAACGGATCAACTGGTACAGCCCGACGTGCTGAGCCAGGAGCTTCACAGGGCTGAGGGGTGGAAAAAGAGGCAGGAGAGGACTCAGTGTACATTTCTCCTAAATGAGGGGTCAATGATGTGCTGGCCTTTGAACAAAGGGGGCATTTTTTACCGAGGTAGTTTAAAACTGGTTGTTTCTACCTGGCCGCCATTCCCTGGCTGCTGTCTGGCAGACAAAACGGTCACCAAATCTTTTTGGGGCGGTGGGAAGGGGCAAGACTGTGCTGCCTTTGTGCCATAGGGCCACCAGCAAGGGGAGGCTCAGGCAGCCCCAAACCAGTCTGCAGCCTAAAAGGCTGCTCCGAAAACAGTTTAAGCCAGAGCTCCAGTTTTATCTCACCAAAAGAGGAGCTGATGGAAGGCTTAAACCAGATTCAAAAGTTTATTATGCCTTATTATATCCTTTAATGTTTCCGTGAGCGTGTGATGTCACACACAACCAGATCTCTCTATGTGACCATCATACTACTGCTTCTTTTTAGCATGCAAGGGCTGACCTTAACTTTTTATCTATTTATTTACTTATTTTGGAGAAGTGGTGTCAGAGAGAAACTAGGAGCATATGCCTGTGGTATAAATAGCAAAAGTGGAAGTATCTGCCATTTGCGGTAATTTTGCTTTTTTTGCCCCCCAGAATTTTAATTTGGGAACTTCCAGAATTCCCAATGAATCGGTGGAGCTCACGGGGAGGGTACAGTCGTTCACAGGATGAATGGAAAACATTTGGGGGGATGGGGGGGAACCCCAAAAGTAAAGGAGAAATATTTAAATGCAGGGAAATCAGCCTCAAAAAGTGTTACTGAAACACAAAAGAAGGCAATCATCTAGGTTTTCGTAAATAACCACACACTAACAGCAGTTACACAACTTTTCGTATCACCATAGTGATCTGGAGCATGCTTTACTGTTTAGTTTTTAAGTAGCAACAAAGAGAGAAATGGATTTAATGGAATTATATAGACACCTTTTGCCCTTTCAATCATCCAAAGAGTTGCAGCTGCCTTTGCATTAAGCTTTTTATTATTCTACTATATTATTTAGTATTATTCTACCATAACAGCAGTCTTGCCATAAATCAGAATGCTTTCAGTCACAGCTTCAGCTTACAAGTCTATCAAGTTTAATAGATTTAAAAATAACAAAGGGAGGAGAAAGATGGTTCTACACGCAAAAGGTTGTGGACTGGTTTTAATGTGTGCATCTGCCTGGCTATAGGAGGGTGAGGGGAGGAGGGAAGGGTGGGAGAGGAGCTGCATTCCAAAGTCCCTCCTTTCAAAGTGTCAATCTCCGACCTACACAGAGTAGGGAAAGGGAGACTCCCAACAAACTTCAGAAAATAATATAAAAGCAAACCTCAGAAGCAGAAGAAAATACCCAAAAGGAGAAGACTGCAGCCTGCAGTAATCTGTAAATGATTGCTGGCAAAGACTGGAGGCTTCAAGCTTGAGCTGTGTTTGTTCCAAAAGAAAGCCAAGAAGGACGGTGTTAATAAAGAGAGATTTAACTGAGGGCTGTGCTTGGAATAAAGTGGGCTACAAAAAGGTCAAATTTGATCGGTTGGAGCAGATTACAAGGGCTTTAAAAGGTAGTGGTGAAGAAATGAAACTGGGACTGTGAAGCAATATAGCACAAGATTGATTTTGGGGGTGGAGAGAAGCTGGGACAAGTGCTTATCAGCTTGAGAAGGAGGAAGAGCTGTGCTGGGTTTGTTGTCATTCCCACACCGAGTAGAGTACTTGCTGCGTTTGTGGTTAGGCTTCCCTGCCGTGGTCTGGGTTGGTTTTTTTTAATATATATAAAAATATATTTTATTGCTATTATTCCAACGATGGTGTCTATAATCTCTGACTTGAATCCTCTGAAAAGCTGGAAAGTTTTAAGGTAGGCCTATGTTTTCTTCTGTTTGGTACAGGCGTTTCTGGTTTAGCCCTAAATTAACTGGAGCTGGAGTTATAATCGAAATGTGAGCCCTGGGCTTAAGTAAAAGAGGAGTTTCTGGTAATTAGAGCCCTTTTAAGATACAGCAAACCTTTAAGCAGATGTTTAGAGAGACCTAAGGGAGATTTTTAAAATATATTTCTCGGTCTTATACTGTAGTGAGGAATTGGGGTTTTTTTTCCTTTTTTTTCCTTTTTTTTCTTTTTTCTTTTTTTTTTTGAGAGATTGCTCCGTAAATTCAAGTTAATAGTAAAGGCTCACACCAGTTGAAACTGCGGGATTAACTCTTTGCTTTCCTCGCTGTGCTTTGCAAGGGAACGGGTGGGAAACTTCAGAGGAAAAAAAAAATACCAAAAACAACCCAGCCTGAAAGTTGTTCCAGAAGTGGGAAATAATCTTCTGGGGAGGAAGGGGCACAAATATGCTTGTTTCGTGTTGTTATTGAAACTTCCACAGTTTAAGGCATGCATTTGACACTTTTAAGTTGCTACTGATTTTTACCTTCAGCACTGTTGTATTTTTCTTTGAATAGCGAAAAATGGTAACTCTAACTGCTAAAAAGAAAAGGGGGGGGGGGGGGG
>VZSF01004943.1:281089-293652 GCA_013398295.1 Chionis minor
TAAAAAAAAAAAAAGGGGGGGGGGGGGGGGGAGGGAAATCACTGTTAATGCCGCCTGCCGATATTATAACTCCACAGCGTTAAATGTCCATGTTTAATGCTGCTGGAAGTGCCTGGGTTTGCCTGTTGAGAGTCCGGACGCGTAAAAAGTTTGCAGATGGTTTGCAGGAACTTAACTAAAACATTGGAACCATCTGGGAATGTAGATGGCAAAATTATACAATTAGTTATATATAAAGTTTATTTCCTTCAGCTCTTAAGCAAAACATAAAGCTGCAGCCAATACAGTATTATTATTTTTTTAAGGGAGTAAATTACAGGGATTTTGAGGGGGTGTGTAGATTGTGATATTATTGTTATTAATATAATAAAAATATTTTAAAGTATACTTTAGCTTCTTGCTACAATGTTTTAAAGACCTTAATGTGTCCTGAGCTGAAAGAGGAAAAACAACCCTTCAGAAGTCAAACTATAAAGTCTACTTACATGACTAGGGGTTTTTCCTCATAACTGCAGAGCGTTGAACTTTCTTTTTCAAAAGTTTGAATTTCTCTGACCGTCTTCTGAGCCTGTGTATAGCAACGCGGACTAAGATCCTTTATCCTTGTCTGCGGTATGAGACTTGGCACAGAGGTCTTACTGCAAGTTTATTTTAATTTTTTTTTTTTTTTTAAAGTCACTTAGGACTGTCAGCACAGAATGATGAGTTTCTGTTTGACTTCCAAAACGTCAGTGTGAACGTTTAGCTTGGATGCAGCGTAGTGCGGGATGGGGGAGTGCAGGGCTGTGATTGGCAATCTGGGGTGGGTGGTCACAGCTACATCGGACCAGAGCTGGGGTGACTTCTGTGAGTCATCACCAACAAATGCCAGGAAAGTGCTTTTGCAGAGCTCCATATGTGTTGTCTTGCAGCGGGTGTGCTCCAGAAGAGAGATTCTAGGAATTATTTTAAAAGTTTATCTAGTCTAGGAGACCACTTCTGATTCCTCAAGTCAGGTGATGCCAGGTTTTTGCTGAGTTGAGGGGTGACATGGAGGACTCGAAAGGCAAGAAGATTTGAGGAGAATTGTAGAATCATAGAATCATAGGAGGAGGAGACACTGTTGGCCTCTGGAAGAATCCCGTTTTCTTAGGAAAGAGGCGTGTTTACATGACTGTAGAAGAAATATCTCCCTGGCACTTTTTCCCTACAGCGTGACTGAAGTTTCCCAACTTTGTGTGTGAAGCTGGAGATTACAGCTGTATGGACGCAGAGTAGGTCAAAGATGCGATTAAGTCAATTTTACTGGGTATTTCTTTGTGTAGTTACTGTGTGCGATTACAGGAGCGACTCTGTACAGACGTGACGTTGTGCAGATCAACTGCAGGACACAGAGGGTTAAAAGGGGCGAAAAGGCAGGATGTAATATAAGTGCAATAATCACTGATAGTCAAAAAAAGCCATCTAGAAGCCAACATGCAGCTCATGTGGCTTGCAACTTATTAAATTGTAATGCCACTTCTACCTTTGCTTATAAATTTTAGTTCATCTTCTGCAGGCCAATTTCCAGCCTGTTTGATGCCTCTGAGCTTATCATTTTTAGTGTCTCCCCTCCACGTATCAAGGGAGCCTGTGGCTACTATTTATAAGAAATAGCGGAGTGTTTCTCTATGTTTCTCTTAGGTGGCACAAAGCAATTATTTAAAAGCCAAATGAAATGCTGTAGCAAACGCTACGATCAGCTCGAAAGTAGTGTCCTACGGTGTCAAATTCTCAATTTTGTTTTCCTCGTGCACCCCCTGTAATTTATTCTGTGACTAGCTCACAGTTTGAGACCTGCTTAGCTGGGGAAAAGACCGAAGGACACAGATCTCATGGAGGTGGGGGGAATAATTGCGTTGGGGCTTAATAGTTGCCAAAGGCTCGGAGCAGCTATGGGCTGCCTTGGTGATGGTTACTCCCATCTGGCTCCTCTGCCCTGCTCCCCAAATCTCCTTGGAAGCACGTCCTAAGCCCTCTGAATAAAGTAAAAGGTACAATGTTACAATTGATAAGGCAGTAATATTACAATTTATTACAATATTACAATTAATTAATTGTTAATTGTAATATTACAATTGATAAGGTGGTGGAGCTTAACAGGTGGGAGAGGTGATGTTGGAGGATGGCAGGGGATTTTGCTGGACTTCACCCAGCAGGGTTGGGAGAGCTAGCAGAGGTATTAAAATAAAAAAATGGCAATATGATGTGTATATCTAATATTACATCAGGCCTCCTTCTTTCCGTGTGTCTGTCTGGGGTAGGACAGCGAGAGATGCAAAACTTTCTGGCCAGTCTCAGCACCCACTGGCTTCCCCTTGTGGCAAGGGGGGAGGATCTCACAGGCTCTGAACGTGGTTTAACGTCCAGAAGAAAACTCACTTCAGAAAATATTTTTTTTCCCACTGGATCTCTTGATAGTGATCTGCATATTAAAGTTATAGGAAAGTAATCTGTGAGAGCTCATGGATTTAGGGTTTTTTTCTTCCTGTTGTCTCTTTTCAGTTAAGCTCCCAGATCTTTGACATTAACATGTTGCTGACTGATCTTCCCATATAGATGCCTTCTCACTTTTCATAGTGTGACTGGCATAAGTGCCGTGTCTGTTGTACTCCTGGCAGCCAGGAGAGACTGGCAAAACTTCAGGCCTTTTTAAAATCCTTCAGAGCCTTCCATCAGAGCTTATCCAGCGCCCTCCACAGACACAGAAATCCCATTTACCTGTCACCAACATTATATGGGAATTAGGATCTAGCCCCTGTAGTGCATAAGAGAGACCGAGAACAGCTGCTGTGACTCCAGAGATGTCTCTAATCCCTGTTCAAATTTTGCCCTGTACTTCTGGGACATGATTTTGTTCCTCATACATGATGGACATCTTTGGTCACTGTTTCTGAAGGCAGAGCCTGTGCTCTGGGCCCCTACAACAGCAAAAGCAAAGCAGTAGCCTGGCAAGGAAAGGCATAAAAAGGAGGAAAACAATTATCCCTCAAGGCCACGTCTCTGCTGTTGCTTTTTTCCCCTTAATTTGGCTCCAACAAGGCTAAACGCAGCACTATAAATCACATGAGTTACCTATACAGGGAAGACCTTGTACCCCTTTGCATTCCTGTCTGAAGAAGTACGTGACCTTTCTATGGCTTATTGCTAGGCAAAAAAAGTTGTTTTTAACTTGACTTCGTAACCTCAAGGTGAAATCCAAGCAAAGAGTAGGAGTTTTCGCTTAGATGAGTGGTCAGCTTGCAACCTGGGAAGCAACAAATCTGGATGCAGAGAGTACAGAAAGGGGAGCCGAATTTCACAAGTCCTATTGCGCTGGCCCATACCACTTGGCTGGAGGAGCTGGGAACATCTTGTTTGGAACATGCCATGTGTCAGGCGGGTGGGTGTACCAATAATTCCAACATTCTCTTCAGAATGCCTTTTCCCACCACACACACCATCCAAACAGCCTGTAAATGGTTTGGCTTTTCAGGAAAAAAAGTGTTTTTCATGCTTGGCAAATCAGTCCATCCGGAGCAATTTAAGCCTTGTTGGTGTTTGTATTCTGAGCTATTTTGGGCTAATAGTTCTGTCCCCACGCCCCGCTCCTGCCATTGCCTGTGAATTAAGATGGGTTAAATAGCTTCAAGGTGTTCAAATTGGAGAAGGGGGGAGGAAAATGCACTCAAGGGCTCAGAGTCAGTTGTTGGCACAGAACAATGAACTGACACAACAGTAGTGATGAGAGTTGTTCTTGATTTGGTTTTTGCCTTTCCATTTTAGCAAAGCTTTAGATAGGGCATCCTGTGTTGTACTAAACTGGTCTGTTGGGATACTGAATACGTGGACCCCCAACAGAGAACTACTGTTCAGAAAAGGGGTTAAAAAACTTTATTTCACATATGCTTGACCCTGAAGCCCTGAACAATGTTGCCTCCACCCACTCCTCAAAAACAAAACAAGCCCTGAAGGTTTGGCCCAGGGACATAATGCTGGACTCCGTCACCACCATGAAATACAGATAATGGAATTTCAGCTGTCAGCAGAGAATACAAATTCCCCCATAATTGCTACAATCTGCTCCCTTAAAAAAAAATAAAAATGCGTGAACAGAGGGTGTGTGTATCTTTTAATAACTAAAACACATTTGAGAAATGGATTTTCAGTTAACCACTCTGAAAATACAGATCATGTCAGAGATCGCACTAAAAAGGATGGTAGTGAGGGTCACGTAAGTCCCAAGTCGTGACCCAGATGAGTATCACCAAGGGGATGATGGTTGTTACTAAGCTCTAATATGTAAAATACGAGCAACAAAATACAGTCTGGATTCTTCCACTTTCAGTTCGAAAGTGTAACTCTACAGTCATTCACGTGAGTAATACTGGGAGGAAAAATTAGGGCCAGCTATATTGCAGTATGAGTTTTTAATCATTTTTTTCATCTTTTGTATCTGTGCTTCGCCTGCGCTTTGTAAAGGACAATACTGGCAGTTTTTCTTGGTTTGGTGTTTTGTTGTGTTTTGGTCTTTGTTTTTTTTTCTTTTCCCCTTAAAAAGGCAGGATATATGGGGTGATTGAAAAAGTAAAGATAACAGAAAATAGCAGATTAGGATGTAACACACACCTGTATCCTTTGTTGATGGCTGAGAAAGTCATCTAGTGCTTCTCTAAGCCTGTGCAGATTTATTCTCGTGTCTTTATTTTCCCCTGATTAAAATTCAATATCACTCTTTTCAATAAGAGGTTATTCTCCACTGTTTTACTAAAAACAATCCACTTTTCATATCAAGCCTGTATACAAGCTTATTACATCTTGTTCATTTGGACATGAGTTGTTAAACCTTCCAGGTGCTTTATGGGGGATTTAACCATCCAATTCAAATGAGTGCTCTATCACAAAGAGGTTTACTTACCATCACTGCGATGTTCCTTTGCCTAATTGTTTAAATTGCCCTAACCCCTAAAACATAATATAAAATTATTGCAGCAGCAACACAGATGCCGAGCAAGACTCGAAGATGGTAAGTGTGTACTAATTCTCTCCGGCCACCAGTGATTGGCAGTTCAGGGATTTCCTACATCAGCAGTGATGTCTTTTTTTTTTTGATGAATGTTTCCTGAATTTACCTGATTGGTTTTGCAGTTTTAACTTGATCCCACAATGTCTTGCAGCAAACTAATTCAGTAGTTTGATACACTGGTTGCACCTGTGCTACCAAAGCAGTGCACTGGGAGGGCTCTTATTACGTGTAAATTTGTCTTGCATCCATGTTTTGGGACATGTGGTAGCTGTTTGGAATGGTTTTCCTGCTAAGGCCTTAAGATACTGAGTTCAGGTTCCTCTCTTTTGAAAGGAGGGAGAGTTGTGTTGTTGCTGCATCTATCATATCCCAAAATGTCACTCCTGACTAGTGATTAGTGACACGCAGTTACGTGGATGGACATGTTGCAGGATGCCGGCAAGAACAGGATCAACCTTTCCTACATGTGTCACTTAATCACACTGACTTTCATTTACCATTTCATCAGCTTCATCTCTGAAATCAATGAAAGTTCTAATGTTCTTCTGCAGATCTCCACAGCTCTTTCACAACTAACTCATTGCAGATTTTAAGCTTTGTCTAGTTCTGCGCTCAGTGGAACTGAAATAAGGAGGAAATTGCCTGTAGAAAGTAAAGGTAACCGGGCAGTGGCAGCATTACGTTGCCCCTTGGGAGATAAGGTGATAATTTCAAGCTTTTCCCAGGCTTTCTGTGTCAGTTTGGATGAGTTACTTAATCTCGGTGTGCCTCAGTTCCCACCAGTAAAATGGAGTTGTTAATACCTGTCTTATCTGCTTTTGCTGTAAACTTTTCATGGCTATAGAGATGTATGGCTCTGTCTGTGTAGAGCTCGCAGCAGTGAGGGCTCAGCCTTGGGCTGGGCTTTTCACCGCCTGCCCTCATAAAAATAATTTGGGTAAACGAAACTAGAATTTAACTCTTCTGAGAACAAGTAATTCCTTGCTCATTTACTAAAGCCCTTTGTTCGGTATTTCTGCCTTCGCAAGGCAGCTCTGCGGAGGAGTCGCTCAAATTCCTCGTGCACGTCAGCTTTTTTTTCCCAGGAAGTTGCCATGCTGAAGCTGGTTGAAGCCCAGAAACTGGAGCTGAATGATCTGGCTGAGCTTTGCCTAATGGCAAATTACTTAGCTTGTGAGTTTGGGTTTCTTACTCTTCCCCTTTGGGTTGTTTTGGGTTTGGGTTGGTTTTTTCGTGTGTATGTGTGGTGCTTCTGTTCAGTACCTCTATGAAAATTTGTGAGCTCCGTTACTGTTCTGCTTTATTAAAACCCCTCTCCAAGCTTCGTCTCCCCTTAGATATGCAGTTCCTTTTCTGCATAGCTGTTCTTTTCATGTCTCATAGCTGCACCTGTGAATAATTCTTTTCATAGGCTCCTTTCTTGCTCTCCTTCATTCTTCTGATCCCCTCCCCAGTTGATGTGCAACTTTACTCACCTGTGTTTCATGGCCTTCGTTCAGCAATGCCTGTGCCACGTGGGATTTTCCCAGCCATCGGTAGCGTACCCTGTTGTCCTCATGGCAAGGTGTCATGAGAGCAATGAAACTCTTCCAGTGGTTATTATTCCAGCAGTCATTATTACAGCATTGCCTAGAATACAGGCTGTGTTTTGTTCAAGAGAGAGTCATTAAAAATCTCTTGCACCACTACTAGTCTCAAGGTGCCACATCAAGTATGGAGCAAAGGGAGGTGAAACCAGGGAGATTTGCAGTCTCTCTTGCTGGGCGTTCACATCAAGATCCAGATGATTTTTCCTTTGACCTGAGCAGGAGCTGAATTTCTTATCTGTAGGAGAAATGCTCTGTTCCTGAAGGGTGTGGTCTGGTGGGTATTGCTGTCTCCCAAAGAACCCGTTCAGACTTCAGGAGCTCTAATACTCCTGAAAAATGCTCTGTGGTACTAAAAAAAATAAATCACAGTACAACCTAAACATTCCCATCCACCCTCTTTATTATGAACAGCTGAACTCACTTATATTGATTGTACTCTAATTTTCCTTAATAATGATAACCAACCAAACTCATAGGAATTGTATTTCTCTGTAACTTTCTCAAGCGCTTTTTACCTTGATTGTGTATGTTTCCCCATATTTAATCACAAGTGGAAGAGGTTTCTCATTTTTTTTATTCCCCATCTGGGAAAGTCTGTGCATCCCTTGCGTACAGAGTTTGTTCTGACAACTCATTATGAGATACTTGTTCTTGAATTGGTCGCAAGCTGATATTAATGGACCCCTTTGCTTACTGGACTCCTGTTGAACTGAAGATACTAGTTTTTTGTTGTTATTTGTTTGTTTCAACTGAGATTTAAAACTGAAGATTTTCTAGATGTGGAAATATTGGGAGGCTCCAATGATTATAACAATAATTGTACTCTCTCTCCTTCGTTGAATTTCGAATTATTGGAAAAATCTGTAGTGTCAGTTATGCTGGGTTTTTTCTTTTCTTTTTCAGATGTCAAGTTAAATTGTCTGTAGCCAGTTATCTTCAAGAAATGCTTTATAGATAATTTGTATCTGATAAAAAATTAATTTACTTACTGAGGTAACTTTGCAAGAGTCTTCAGTAGTGGAAGACTGATTCCCAGCTTACCATACCTGAACTGCAGACTACATTTATGCATTAAATTAGTAGATGAGCGAAGCCAGAACTTAGTTGGGGTTGGAAATCTTGGTATGACTTTTGTTTTTTTAATTAAGCATATTCCATCCAAGAATTTGTAAGATATTATGGAAAGCCTTAAATTAAAAGGGGAGGAGAGGATAACTTTTTTTATTTAGCTTTAAGAGTCTGTTTTAAATAGGGTTCTTAGTTTCCAGGTACCAAAGAATATAGTGATGTATTATAGGAAGGACTTCAAGTGAGTCTTTGAAGCTGTGGCTGTTCCACTTCTGAGAAATACGTGGACTTAATAATCTTTCTCCACAAAAAATAAGTTATAAATTTACAAACTAGTTAATCTACATGTGTAACCCCGGCACTACTTTTTTCATTATGCACATCCTGCAGCAGGAGGCACTGGCAGATTTCAAGCTGAGACAACTAATTCTGCAAATACTAACTAAATTCACCTTCAGGCATCTGTAGGGTGAATTTTACTTCTCAGTCTCTTAGGCTGTAATCAATCTTTGCTTTAAGCAAGCAAGGGGTTACTGCACATTAATCAGAGGTGGTTTCTAGTCCCTGGGAGGTTTGTGTGGCTTTCCATGCAACTTCCTTCAACTACTGGATCTATATCTTATGTATTTGAGCCTTAATTTTTATGTGCCCTGGCCATAGAGCTGCTGGACATGTTTGTTAACTTGACACTTCAGCTAGACATCTTTTCTGGACATCTCCTGGTGTGGTCTTAGGGAAGAATTTCAGCCCCTCCAGTAGCTGGCACTGCTAAGGCTGGTGGGAGTCCCTGGAGCCCCTAGACAGTTTTCCCTTGTTGGAAAAAATGACCTTGCCAAGAGTTGCAAAATGTTGTTGACTGGGGTCAAGTTTCCGCTGGAATTGCCAAAAGAAAGGATTTATGTCGTCTGGGAAGAAATACGGGCTTGGAAGGGGGAGATAGGTATTAAAGGTCTCAAATGGGGTGATGGGGAGAAAAGTATTTAAACACTGATCTAAACTTTCATTGACTCCAACAGGAATTAATTGGCAGGGTCTTTTATGTGACTTTTGGGGTTAGATTTCCAGCTGACACAAACTGACAAAGCTCCGTTGAGCAAGATCTACTGACTTAGAGTAACTGAGAGTTGGGCCCCATGTGTTTCGCAGAAGACTTGACATCTTTCTTTTTATACGTAAGGTTTCTGGATCTAATAGGAGAAAAAATGTCTTGGTCAGAGCACTTACTGTGTGAATTACTTCCAGCCTGCTGATGCCCAGTTTTACTCTGTCTGAAGTCTGGGCTCTAAAAAGTTCTTGGGAATAATGTTACACTAAGTTTTAATTTTCTAGTTATTTTTCCCCATATTTAAAAGAAACAGATGACCTAGCTCTTTGCTCTTTAGTCAGCATTCAAGTAAACCAATAAATTTAGAATAATCTATCGACAAACCTAAACCTACGACATCCTAGGTTGCAGACAAGCTGTGTAAACTAACTGTGTAATTGCACACCAACTTTAAATCATTGGAAAGTGGTGACAGAAGAAACCAAACTTGCTGTATTGTAGAGTAACTTTTTCTTCTTTTCCTGCCCATATGAGCTGAAAGATTTTTGCAAAGGGATATTTTTTTATTATTTTTTTTTCCTGCAAAAGCAGTTTGTATTTTTAACCCAGAGCAACGTGATTCCCACATATAGCTCTGGGACTGCTCATAGGCTGAGTTCAGATCTCCCTGCTGTTTCCTAAGAGTTGCAGCTACATCTGTGGGACAGTAAGTTGCTCTGTTTGCCATGAGATTCATTAAAATCTGTGGTTAATGAAAGCTTACAACGTGCACACAGGTCTTACAAGTGTAACTGCAGAGTCCTGTTACGTGATGCCTCAAAGCTGGCTAGGTTATTATTTTATACGGACGTTGAGGTCTTCTCTTGCATCTTTACTCTCATTATTCTCATAAGAAGAATTTAAAAGCAGTTGCAGTTCTCCCCCCCGACATCCCAGAGAAAACGCAAGTTACTCTCTTATTAAGAGGTCCCCTAATTTAGAAGTACCCTCTCCAGCAATATTTTCTATAGTAAACTACAATCCGAATTTTTCTATTGGTATGAATCTGGGATGCAGTTGTTGCACTTTACATCCTTTCTTCTCTATCTTATCTGTGGATACTGTACAACATGCACAGCAAAGTGTCCAACAGCAGAAATAGGTAATTATTCTTACAGTGACAAAATAGCACAAAGACTTTGATCCACTGCGAAGAAAATTCACGTTCACATCGCTGTGGTTGAGTAAAAGCAACAAGAATGATCACGGATGGAGCTGCAGGTCCAGTTCCAGGAGGAATAACTTTATCCTATTTATATGCAGATAAGAAGTTATCTGTGCCAGAATTATTTTTGCTACAGTTACAGATGCTTATTGGGCAAGCATCATAGCAGAAAAGTCCTAGGAAAAAAACTTCAGTTAATTTCCAGGGGGGGGAAAAAAAAAATCATAACCATTGTTTAAGAAAAATAGAACACCTTAAGAAAAAAAGAATGTCCTGTAATGTACTGAAACCTAGCTTGAATGTGCTGTGTACCTGTATTAATCTGACTGTACTAATCATTGCCTTGTTTTCCTATTAAACTCTCTGCAAGTTATTACAGGGTTGATTGTACATCATGTATTGGCAATTCAGGTTATGGATTAAATTTAAGCAGATATTATGAAAACACAGTCTGCAACAACAGGGGGAAAACAAGCTCTGTTGATGAAAATAAGCCACGTATAGAGTCGGCTTGTGATTCGGACATGAAACAATGCTGGGCTGCAGGTTGCAACATCATAAAACCTGACAATTTGGAGGAAAGAATGAGTTCTGCATTTATTCTGTGTCGTGTCCCCCCCCCCCCGNCCCCCCCCCCCGGCCCCAATTTGTTCTTATAATACACAAGAGCAGTCAGACCACACGGGAAGTTTGCACAAATCTACATGGTGAAAGTGGGCTCCAAAAGCAGAACTAGTTCAGCAGCGAAGGGTGAGGTGTTTTTTATTTAGGCGGCAGCTGGAAGCTTAGCATGGCACTACTGAGTAAAAGCTTTGCAGGGAGGAAGCTGTATAATCACTATAAATGACAGTTTCTTAAGATGTGATGATCTGGAACAGAGCAGTTACCTATATATGGTATCTTTGTATCTTCTCAGTAGTAGCAGCCAATTTTCAATTCCTTCAGGAAGATGATTAAAAAAAAGTGCTTTAACCAAGGGGTTGCAGCAGTAGTTAGCTAATAACTTCAGACCTAGAAGGACTTCCTTATGAGGAGTGTTTAACTGCAGAGGCAGAGTTGTACAGAATAACAAGCACTTCTCAGAAATGGTGACTTCAACTTTTGCTGTTTGAATTTTGTCATAGTACAAAGGGAGGAAAAACCTTGCAAGAGGTTTGAAACCAATAACCCCCATGACAATCGGCTTGCAGGATACACTGCCAGTAGGTACCACAGAGGCCAAATATTTATAATTGGGGAAAAAAAAAAATAATTATGGATGATGGGAACACCTACAATTAGGATTAAAATGGATGGGCAAGGATATAAGTCCTCATGCTTTGTGCGGCTACTATCTGAGGCTGAGAAGAATCTTTCCTTATTTGGCAACATATCCCTATCCGTGTAGGCTTTTTGTACCTCTTAGGGATGGAAGGTCATACAAAACAAACTCCCATCTAATCCCATGAGACAACTCCTGTGTTATACAAGAGTGTTAAAATTCTACTAATTGAGTTTTCATTCCTAATAATGAATTCTAACAGCATTTTCTTTATTGATGCAATGCATGAGTCAAAAGGCAGAAGAAATCTTTCGGGCTTTGTGTTACTGAAGAATATACTTTTATTTAACAGCATTATATATGATATCTTGACCAATGAGTTCTGCAGGGTAATTTTGCGTTGCATTAAAATAATTATCCATTACCATTTGAACTTCGTGTACTCTCAGATAGGTAAACTGTACGCTTTGTCAAGGCAGCAAGCTGAAATTATTATGGGAAAGATTTGTATTAGGAAAATGTAGAATTCCTCCCCCTCCTTCCCCAGATAAAAAAAATCTCCCTACACAATAGCTGTACTGCCACATGTCATGGGGACATTGTGTAAATTACAGTGTTACAAATTTGTCAGCCTAACCAAATGTCTGAAAGAATAATGTCATGTTAGTTATATTTCAGCTGGAAGCCTGGCCTGTTTTAACCTTGATTTGTGTGGCAGCTAGCCATACCAACAGCTTGTGCATGGTTGATTATAAACAACTTTGTTTTAATATAACAAGATTCTCATTTAATTCCTGGGAGCTTGATGCAATGGTGATCAAAGATAAATTCAGACATATCCCTCAGGTAAAGGATTAGACTAGACTGACCAGAAAAGACAGGGTCCTGAGGATTTCAAGATATAAGGTCTTTTGTATGTTGTAATTCAAGCTTTATGAAGTTGGATAGTACACCTGAAAATATATAGGTGGAAAATTGCATTACATGCGTAGTAAGCCTTGATGTAACTTGGACTGGGTTTGATTTTCCTGTAATTCTACTTTTATGTGGCAAGACCTGCATGTTAAACCGAGATTTTTTTTTTTACTTTATTTTTTTTAGAAAAGCTTTATTCATTTGGGTTTGCAAGTTACTTTTCCCCTACGTTATCTTACTACATAAAATAATGAAAAATTTATATGGGAAGAACTGGAAGCCTTGAAATTTTTTGTTTGTTTGGGTTTTGTGTGTGAGTCTTGGTTGGATCCTCTTGAGCTGAACGATGTGCAGATTCAGACTTGGGCAAGGGGCGTCCTGGTTTGGGGGTTTTTGATATTTTTGGTGGTTTCACTGTTGTTTCAGGGGAGGTTGTTGGTTTAGTTGGTTTTTTTTTT
>VZSF01004943.1:301798-410861 GCA_013398295.1 Chionis minor
AAAAAAAAAGGGGGGGGGGGGGGAGAAAAACCAGAATAAACCAGCAAAAACACAGGAAGAAGTTCATCTAGCAGATATTCCAGCAGTTGTCCTGACTGGCCCTGAGTGTGCACGCAGAGGTGAGATGGTGACCAAAACCATGACACTGGGGGTTGGAGGTGGACAACAGGATTTGTTGTGCTTGACAGCGTACATGTGTGCTCTCACACGTGCTTTTCCATGAGAGCATATGGCTGGAGGAGGTGAAAGAGAAAGGGAACCGTTGCTCCCATGATATGAATGGATGTAATTAGGTGCCTCGCCCAAGGTGACATGGAAATCCTCTGTCAAAAATGAACATGGTAATCCAGGTCTGGTGGAGAAAAGCCTGCTGCAATAAACACAAAGTTATCCTTCCTCTTCTAGCTGCTGCTTTCCAGCTGAGCCCTCTCCTCCAGGGCTGTGGGCTTTGGTTTTACCTCTAGTAACATAATGATTGAAGGGGGGGAAAAAAAAAAAAGGTGCTTGGGCAAAAAGGATTAGTAGAACAAATGCCTCTTAACTGGCAATTAGTTCAAAGGCCCACCTTAGGTTGTGGGGTTTTTTTGGTGGTTTTACTTTTAATTAATTTTTAAATTAATATTTGAACTTCTTCAGAATGGAAAATGTTCCTGTGCAACGCAAACTCCAGTGATTTTTGCACTGAAAAAAAAAATGGAGGCAACGTGTGCCTGTGCTTCCCCTGCAATTACAAAGCAACTCTCTTGTTTTGTTTGAATTTCCTTTGTCGTTATGAAACACAACAGGCTGACGGCTTGATATTAAAAGCAATTGTGTTTCCATTCATGCAGATGCCAGCCTGTTTAGGTGAATTTACTCAGTCCCTAGACGTACATTTTTATATTATTGCTGTCTCTGGGCCGTGCTGAGCATTTTAATTCTCTGAAAATAACCTCTGTTTTCCTTTTATCTCTTCATTAGCTCTTTCATCATGAGGACATGAATTTAAAAAATATATGTATCTTAAAATTGTATGTAATAAAGATGTTTTTATCATTCCAATTTGTTGAGCTGTGCTTTTAAAGTTGTATGGCTTTCACAACCATAAAATGGCACAATTATTTTTGTGTTGTATTGCTTTGTACCCTGAGGTTCCATTTAAAGCAAAGCAGAGAGACGTGTTTATAGGCAGTATTGAAAGCAATGTATATGGATCTTGATGTCAAGAATATTTTATTGAAGCAAGATTAGAAAGGGATCTGATGACAAGTTCTGCACTACTGAAGTGAAATCAGAATCAGGTTTTGTTGCAAGCTGCACATCGTTAAATCAAAATTAAAGTCCTACCAAGCTGTGTTGTTATTTTTGTGGATTTTGGGGCGCATTTTTAAGAAGATGAACTTTATAGCCAATTATGAGTACTTTAGAGTAAATATTCTGAGCTTTTTGGACACACTGGTACATTATAGCACATGGTCATGCTATCCCAACCAGGCCTTTGGGTCAGGGGAATTTCTGTAGGTGTAACAGATATCTGAAGATTGCCATTTCCTGCTATATATTGTACGTGTATACTTAGATTAAATCCTCGCAAGTAAAAGTAATTTCCTTTCTATATAAAATCACACCATTAAGTACATTTCAAGTGAAAAAACCCCTTTTATTTGATCTCTTCATCTATTTTGTTAATGTTCTGAAAACAGGCTGAGAAGGTTGGGTTTTTTTTCAAGAGGGATAGGCTTAAATTCAATCTGTTTTCAAGTCAAATGGCTGGTATTGGCTCTGGTTAGTATCTGCAGTAAGGAGGGAAAATAGCACCAGAAAATTAGTGAAATTGTGGATTTTCTCTCTGTGTACAATTTCACATTGTACTGGGAGGGGATTCCATAGGAAACGCAGTATTGCTTTCAGATTTACATTTTGGATTCATAGAGGGGATCCATTTCTGATTAATAGAGGGGACACCAAAACTACGGGTTTAATTAGACTATTTGTGCTTCAGGATGTGAAGGAATGGCCTCTTAGAGGACAGTCAAATTAAACATCTTTCTCCAGTGTTTTATGATACGTTGTTCTGCAGGAACACCTTGTGGCTTGCACATGCACTAAAATTTTTGTCATGCTACAGTACTAGTGTCTGAAAAATACAGTTACTTGAGGCTTTTGAAGCTATGAAGAAGCATGACTCAAACTTCTTAGTGCGCTATTGCAAGAATTTGAGTATGTAAGGGAACACCAGGTTCCTTTTTTAACTGCCAGCTTTGCATGTTCAGTCTGGGCTCTGAATGTCAAGCCAGATTTTTCTTTTTTTAATCATCACTGGCGTTATTACGTCTCTCACCTCTCCTTCCCATGAGACAGTAATCTTACCAATATATGATCTAATAAATATAAATGATTTAAAATCCCAGCTGCCTTTACTCCATCAAGTCATGGTTTAGCCACTGCCTGGTGTGTGTCACATAGTAACTGTCTTCACCTTTTTTTTTTTTTTTGGCTGTTTCTCTTCCAGGTTTTTGCTTCTTTTCCATTGAAATTGCAAAGGATTGAGATTCTCCTGCAATGTGTTTTATGCAACATTCAACACGATCAGATCTGGTTCCCATTTTAGGCCTGTAGATGTTGCCATCCCAAACATATTCTTACTTATTTCTTTAAGATGTGGCATTTTATAGCTCAGTCTCAGACTCCCTGCACCCACAAGGGTGAATAAGATGGAGCTGCTGTGCAAAACACACTTTTTCAGTCAGGTGGGATTTCTAGTTCCAAAACTTCTGTTTCAATCATTAATCAATCATTCTATATAATAAAATTTAACAAGATGGTATAGAGACAATCATATATAATATGAGTATATATGAATATAATATAGAATAATATATAGTATGATTCCATATAATAACAAGACCTGTGGTATGGAAGAATGACTTTTGTCTGTGCGCTGAAAGACTATGGATTTGGCTTTTATTTTTTTTGAATGTTAACAAAATCTATCTGCAGATTAAATCCTACTTATAGGACTACTAGTAGTGTTTATCCAGGGAAAGGAAAGAAGAAAAGTTGCTTCAATTTAGTTTTACATTTCCAGTCATTTGGGTGGTACAGTAAAAAGATCTTTTGCCAAGCTCAGGGGGAGAAGATAGTAAATGACCTATTGTTATCTTAAATTTTTGGCTGTCGCAACTTGAGTATGCTAGGCCCACATATTTTTAGTTGATTTTTGGAATTTTTCCTTTTGTTTCAGTTTTTATGGAGAAATTTGAGATGCAGAGAAATTGAGGAATTTACCACCCAGTCAAAAACCGAGGAGAATGTGTTAGTTAATACCACGGTTGCCTTTTCCATTTTTAAAGGGGTACATACTGCTTGGGCTTGAAGAATGAATCAAAAGGAAAGATCAGTATGACATATTTTGGGGGAAACTCTGCAGTCATGTTTCTACAAGTTTGCCCAAATGGGCCAAACTTGGGAATCTATAGCAATGGCCTTCTCTGCCTAAGCAGCACTGTTCTTGTGTTGTTCACTGTTAATAAAAGCATAAATACTGTGGGAAGCTACCATCCTACAAATAATGAACATTAGTAAATGGCAGGGAAAAGGCACAGGACAGTCTCTGAGATCAAATTACCAGCTTTAGCAGATCTGTCTGTCGCCCACTGCAGGTGAAGGATGTCTTGAGGGAAAAGATGTTATCCATTTTGCTTTTCTTCCGGTGTTGGTGTGAAAGCAAATAGGCTTCATAAGATCTGGGGGTTTTTGGTTCCTCGTTTTTTTGGTGCCAGGTGTCCCCTTGACACTCAGTGCTGTTCTCAGCCAGGTATGCCAGTACAATACGTGCCAGCAGTTGCACTGCATATATATTTTTTTATTTATCCTGGGGACGTGCACAGTGAAAGACTTCTCGAGCCCCTGCTGTAATGCAGCATGTCAATTTGGCAGCCTTGTTTATACAGGCACTCAGCCTCTTCCCTTTCTCGCCTGTTCAAATGCTCTGTTTTGGCACGTGTGTCAACAAGTGTGATCAGGTGTAAAGAAGCATGTGGCACAGAAGTGACGTAGCTGTCACATAGGATGGACTTCCCGCAGTTGAGACGGCACCTCCCACGGTACCGTGCCGGCTGCCCATACACAGCCCATTGGCACCCATGCCCCCATGAGAACCGGTTCACCAGCCAGGAGGTAACATTTATGTGTTTTGGTGAACCTTTGTGTTTCAATCCCAATGTTGCAGTGCCACCGCTGTGTTAGCGCAGTGGTTTCCTTGCTTTGCCCTCTTCTCAATGAGGGAATGCGCTGTCGTTCATCCTACTCCTATTTCAGAGCCATTTGGAAGCCAGCCAGCCGAAGGTGACTTGATTCCAGTTGTCAGTATCAAAATCTACAGACAACAAGACATCGCTGCTTTATTGGTTGCTGCCAGGAAATCATCCTGGTAGAACAGACCCTGAAAGTAATTTAATGGGACTGCTACATCTCGGACTGCTTAGAGGCCTCCACTGAAGGCAGGTCTTGGTTAAAGAGAAACTTCACGAAACACCATGCAAAGTTGACTGCAGCAAGTATTGTATGTCGTGTTGGCCTTCCCAGCAAATGAGGAAGCAGTACAAGTGCTAAATACTGGTGGAAGAAATTGATCAGAGATGGATGAAAGCGTGGTTTGGTTAACAGGAGTTATGAAACATTTGGCTTCAAACCATTAACTGTCCAACAATAATGTTTTGAAAAATAGTGTACTGTTGTATTTTGGTGTTTTGGGAGATTGATAGCAAAAGGTGGTTTAATTCAACCATCTTCCTTTGCATCTGCACAAGCCACACCAGCTGGAGAGGTTGAGCTGTCAGAGGTTTGACAAGCTGATGGGATCTGAAACAACTTCCCCGAGGCTGGGTAGTGAGAACCCCGTCTGGATGCAAAGCCCTTGTGAAATACCTCATGTCTCAGTCCTGTCCCAGAGGCTGATAATCACAGAAAAAGTTTCCCTGCCTCAGAAGAGAGACCGAGGATTGGTTGCTCTAAAAGTCAAGGCTCTTAGCTGCTTGTCAAGCATGGGCATTTCTCTGCTGCCTGCCCACGATGTGCCAGCACTGGAGTCCATCAGTAACTTATAGCTGTAGAGTTGTCAGTCTTTCATGAGTTCAAACTCAACTTGAAAATAAAGCCAGGGCTTCTCCATAGCTATGCAGGCTATTTTTGATGGCTTCAACCAGGCAGGTGTCTATGCTGGTTTTCAGTGGTTGGGACAAAGCTTTGCTAGTCTGTGGAAGAAGGAAATGAAGAGGGGCCACAACAGGGTCACATATTGCTGGGCTTGCCTGTCCCCTTTCAGAAGTTACCCTCCCTCTGCCAAATGCAATTCTTTCTGACTTCCATGAAGTTATAAGTGATTAAGGATAGGAATCCAGAAATCCCAGAGCGTTGAGAGCTCAAAGCGTTCAGATGAAATGGGGCATGGTGACAAAAATGTAGGCAAAGGACAACGGAGCAAAATTCCAACTGTAATTGCAGTTCTGCTGTATCAAGCAGTTATTCAGACAATGAACAATTGAAAAGCTATTCACATCACTTCACATTTGCTTAGCCTTGTGGCTAACATGGCATTTTGGCTATTGTTAGATGGCAAACAAAAGCAGTGAGTAGTCTCCACTACTTGGGAAAGAATTTAAAAATCTGAGTAAATTAATAGCTCTGCCTTGGATGCCTTTTATTGCCTGAAGTTAGACAAGGAAGTGTCAGGTGAACTCGACCTGTTCTCTGCAATGGCCTTGGTCTGCCCATAACATGTGTAGAAAGCCAGGGAAAATTAATTAGAAAGGATGTATCTAATTTTTGCACAGTGAAAGCTAACTAAAGCAGATTCATGCATGACAAAAATAAGGTACAAGGAGACATCCCTAGACAGGAGTCTCTGTCTAATTGCTTCACAGATTTTCCCCCAACACGAACATAGTTGTTTTATTCCTGAATTTGGGTGAAACTGCAAGAAAGTCTCCCTTTGCAGTACCTATTCGAAGCCTGAACAAGAACTAATTCAAACTTCTTTAATCTTAAGAAAGCATCTATTTCAAATACTGGCTTTGAATTTGGCTGCTGCTTCTTCTGTAGAAGCTATTAGTCCTTCCCCAGGTCTGACCTGGGGCTTCCAAAATCTGAGGGGTTTTGTCTTTCTTTGAATTGCCAGCACCAATTGCTCTTAACTACTATGTTTAAAAAAAACAGATAAATAAAAAACCCTACAACAACTAAAACACTCTGTCTAAAGTGGTTGCTATAGAGAGGTGGTGTGTTATATCTTTGTGAAGCAGCGTAGAGGAAACCAGACACGCAGCAAAGGTGTTCGTTAGCCACTGAGACTTGCAAGGTTATCAGAATAAAACTGCAATTAATATTAATCAGTGCCAATGCTATTGTTTGGTTTTAGCATTTCACTTGATGCAGAACAAGCACAGGCAAATGAAAGAAACCTGTTCATGACAAATAAAATCCTCCCAAATGCCTTAGTCAGGAAGAATCAAGTCTGTTTGCCCAAATTCTTGACATGCAGTATATTTTAATTGTGACTTTTTTCTTGTTTTTAAATTTATTTCCATGTTTCTGCTGAGTGAAAATCAGGCAATGTATGACTGCTAAGGGATCCTTCTGGATGTGTTAAAGTGTGGCCAGACACACGGTTGATGTGGGCGAGAAGGCATGTCCCAAACCTTCCTTTTACAGTTTCCACCTTTCATTAGTCCTCCAGAACAAACATCAAAAGCAATAACCAAATAGGGTTGGCTGGTTTGATTGTTTTTAAATGAAATTCACCTCCTTGCATTATAAGGACCAGAGCCTAATTGCTTATCTGCCTAATAAAGAGGCAAAGGTACATGGTTAATACGTAGATCAAACAAGGTCAAGGCATAGGACATGGAGTCCATAGGAATCAGGGATCCCATCCCACGTTGGCAACAGGCATCTTGCATGACCCTGGAGGAATATTTTAATATCTAGGGGGCCTCTGTTCAGTATTAGAAAAACAGGATGACACCATCTTAAGTATTATGAAGATGTAACTCATTAGCACGTGCACAGGGCTTGGACATTGCAAAGATGAAAGCACAGTCCTGATGGGGTCTTAACTTCATGCCTAGAGTAGATTCAGTCAAAATCCAAAATATTCCGGAGTCTAGTTCTCTGTGCTTTAAGGGTAAGAACAGACTATGCGTGGGGTTTTGTTTCATTTTTTCCATGGTTATGCCAGTTCCATTGACAAGGTAAGAGCAAAAGGCTTTGGGAAATGAGGGACGCTGTACTTGGATTGAATGAAACAGTGTATCATGCAAGCTAAATTACTTTGTACAAATAACTAACCCGATTATGTTTTTATATTAAAAACAGTAATTCACAGTCACAAAAATCCTTTCCCTGAAGACAGCTTAATACAAAGAGGCTGATTTGGTGGTTGTGTGTTCTGTCGAACCTTTTGTAAAATTAGATGTTTATTTTGTAATTTTTTCTTCTTTTTTTTTTTTTTCTTTGCTTTAGGGTCCTTCAGAAAAATAGTAGAGAGAAATATAAACGGGGTGTCTCCTTCTATAAATTCTTGTGTAAACAGCTAGACTCAGAAAAACCCAGACAGGCCTATCTGCCACTGTACTAGGCTCCATACAAATTCAGTCCATATTACAATTTAATTAAAATAAACTGCAGTGAGTATAAGGAAATCATTGAAAAGCAAAAGGCACGGGTCTTTGGTGATTAATCATATTTGTCACTTAGAAGCACTTTCAGCAAAAATAGGGGGTTTCATGTTTTCAAAATAAGTACATACCTGTAGGTTGGGGAGCTGCTAACATCTTCCAGTTAAGATGTTCAGATAATTCCTGAATTCAAAGTGGTGTTTCAGGAGGGATTTTTGTAGCTGGAAGAAGATTCCTAGGAATGTGAGCTGGCTATAAAGAGTCCAGCTAACACGTAACAGGTAGTCATGTCCCCTCCTGGAGGACTAATTTGAGGCAGATACTCAATTTTGAAGAAGCAAGATACTGTAGTACCTGTACGTGAAGCACATAAGTGAGCGATGAACGCCACTTCTGACAGAGCGGAGACTGTATATGATGCTTTAAAATGAAAGTGAGGACTAGAGTTGGGCTTAAGTCACTAAGCAGCACGGGGGTTTTGATATTAAATAATATTTGCTCTTATTTCCTGAACTGAAGTGTTCACAGCTCAGTTGTAAAAATCCACTCATTCATAATATTGTGTTGTTTATGTTCTTCAGGAAAAAGTTCTTTTAATACAAAATGTTATTCTTGGCAGGGGGAGAGGGTGTTAAAAAAGAGAGTATTTTCATGTAGCACTTGTTAATAGCAAATCCTTTTTTGCTTTTTACCTATAGCTTGTTTTCTGTTCCAAGAGGGATTCATAGTTACGTATGTTTGAGATGAAAATTAAATTCTTTATTAGATTTTTTTTAAAATTTATTTTCCATTTTTTAGGTCTACTTTCATCAGTGTTGATGTATTGGAAAAGCAAAGTTAGAACTAATGAAGTTGCTTGCAGAGATAGATATCAGCAGGCTGGCAGCCTCTGTTTGTCAGGGCTGTCCCGTGTGGCTGCGTTTATGACATCGAGCGTCTATGAACAGGCCACAGGGCAAATAGTTCAAAATGTGTTGTAATTTGAGAGGCTGCCGCTTTTTTGTCCTCTCTCTAAAATAGATTTGTAGTGGTAGGTCCCAAACAATCTGAAGACACAAGTTGTTTTATTCTTTTTCTCTAAACTTGTCTTTCTTGGACCCAATGTAAAGGTTCACTTTCAGTTGTGATGCATCTTAGAAATTCAAAGTAGTGTGTCCCTTCTAGAAAAGAACACTATCACAGTTATCTATGCAAAAGAGAAGCTGAAGTGGAATCTAAGTCATCCAGACAATCTCAAGCCCTGAAACCTAATTTTAATCTTTCAGGGAGTGGAGAGGGATGCACAGATCTACTTACTCCAACATCAGACCAGCCAAAAAAGGCACATGTAATTTGAGACTTGAGACTGTAGAAACAATTTGGAATGAAAATGTAGGAGGAAACTGCTTGCTTAATCATCATCTCTCCACATCTTCACTGAAGAAGAAAAGTAAAGTCAGATAAATCCAATTTGCATGAGATTTTTCATGCATGCAGCTCCTGCTCTGAAGTAGAAAAATACTTCCTCTGCATCTGGAGAAGCCATGATAGCCTGCTGGTGGCTAGTTCAACACCTGTAAGCCCACCCGGCTCTTAAACAAGTCCTGTGAATCCAGGCAGATAAAGCAATTTTATTTCAAAGATAGTACACTCAAATCTAGTGGCTGTGCATAGCTGGGTTTTTTTTTACTTTCCATGCCCAATCTGTTACTGTGTTTTCAGCAGCTATTTATCATAAATTGTACCCAAATAGTCTAAACTGAGATATGTTTCACTATAGAGGACCTTGCCTGAGTAGTAGGAATATCTTATTAAATAGAACATATTATTTTTATCAGAGTAGAGGATTGCTTAAATACTTTTACTTATCATGTTCGAAAGGAATAACTATGATGATACCTGTTCTTAATTAATGATTTCACTAGCTGTTGAGCAATTTAATAGTTTTTCCAAATAAAGCCCTTCAAAGGCTTTTGATGTTTTGACTTAACATTGTTACAGTCGTGGGGAGGCAAAAGGGCAGAAGCGTGTGTTTTCCATTGAAGCCTTCACAACATCTTTTAGCTTTGCCTGCCTTTGTGATTAGGGTGCGTAACACATCATGTAAAGCAGATTCTTTTTTCCTTTTCCAGAGCTACAAAGTTTGAATTTGTAACTTAGTGGATTGCTTCAAATAAAGTTGGTTTAAGCAAGGAGTGTTACTACAGGCTGGAACAGCTGGAGTTTGGCAAGGTTGCAATCAATTGGTCATGATGGGAGCTGCTAAGGGAGTCTTAATTGCAGTTATTTTTGAGGTGCTGTGCAAGGATGGTCATTAATTCCATTAATTTCCATTCTCAAAGTAAATACTGATCAGAAAGCTTTTTCTATTGATGGGAAATGGAGGCTTATATGATGTAAGGGGATGGTGCATATTTTCCAAAGGTAAGGGAAATGTGTACTATTTAAAGTCCTTGAAATACTGCCTCAATTTCTGAAAAAAAACCACCCTGGATGTCACTAATATATCTAGAAAAGCCAAGCACACGGGAATTTAAGTATGTAAAAGTGTGGTGCTGCAAAAGAAGTGATGCTTCCTGTGTGGTTAGCAAGAGCAGAGGAGCTGTCCCACCCTGGAAACTCCCGAAACCTTTCTCAAACAGTAAACTAATAGTTTCTTGCCAGTGATAATTTTCTCTGAACAGCAAATATTCCAAGAAAATTGATATGAAAAAGCACAAGCCCTCTGCACAGCTTCATCTAGCAATGAGGTAATGTTATTATCTGGAAGTGAAAAAATTGAACTTTGGGAACTTTGGTTAAACAATCATTTCTCTTCCTGATTGAAATAAATGAGCCCAAAGATTTAGCCCCATGTTCACTCTTCAGAGAAAGGGCTTTTACATTGATTTCTTTCAATGAGCATAATTTTTTATTTTGATGTGCAATTAGGGCAAATTCAACTTATTTTTTTCCAGCTCTTACTTTCACACAATGCCCCTTAATTAAACGCACTATGCAGCGATGGCAGGTGACTCGACGTGCAGGGCTGAGACTCTGCTGGGATCAGAATTAGAGCCGCGGTTCACATCAGCCAGTGGCACTTTTCATGAACAGAAAGCTGCAAAATTGAAAGTAAGAAAGCCAAAGCCCATAATGGCTCTCTACAGAGCCCGCCGGGTCTGTATGTACAAGCTGGCATGTACAGCATCATGCTGACTAGCTAGTGGTCACATACAGCAAAGGATACAACTAATTAGCAAAGTCCAAAGCCATGGCTGAAGCCTTGATTTGCTTTCAACTTGTTGTTCAACAGCAACCCCTAATAAGCAAAAGGAGCCCCCGCTTGCCAGTGCGGGCTATGATAATTGTGTTTAATATGATTGGCTTCCCTGCCCTCAATCCTGGGCTCAAAGCCAGCGGGGACCTTCAGCTCCTTCTCTGGCTTTGGGTATTCTCAGTTTCCACTGCCCTGAGTTGTGAGTAATTCTTGTGTCCCGTACCAGTGTGTTAATTCTTCAGAGCATTTTGCAAATCCCTGTGTGGCCAGTTCCAGCTGACCGCTGTGGAGGCACCGATGATTTGGATGTGAACATGTGGACAACACCTACCTGCCTAAGCACTGCTTGATATTTTTCAAGCAAACTGTATCCCAAAGTACCTTCCGATGATAACTACTATTTTAGGGCAAAGCAGGTGTGGGACATTACAGAAGATACAAGGAAATAACTGATTTTTTGACTGTAGTCTGAGGAAAGTGGAGAACTGGAAAAGCAAGAGTATCCAGGGAGACTTGTCCAGGTGGCTAAAGGATCATCTAAAGTGACGTTCCTGCCAAATTTTTTCAGGCTCCTAAATTCCCAACCTGGTCGGGATTTCAGTTTCTTTCTACTAGACACACCAAAATTGGTTGGCACTTAAAACCAAAAACATAATCAAAAGCTTAAAGAGGAGATCAGTGTTAGGGAGGGGAAGAGGAGGCAGGGAAGTAACCTGAGCCCTTGAAAAAGGCCTTTAAGGAAAAAAATGGGCAAACTTCAGGTTCTGAGATCAGTTGGTATTCCAGAAATAACCTGTTTTCAGATGCTACGTGTTTTGCTGAATATATGACAAAGATAGCTATGACACAGGGACTTGAGGGGCCTTGGAGAAAAACATAGTTGGAAATACTTCTGGGTTTGCAGGACTTTCCCCTACCTCCCTCCCCTCTCCTTTTTTAATATATCCTGGCTGCCACAGTCCGTATTTTCTTTGTTCAAAACTGTACAGTAGCTGTCTACAAACTGCTGTAAAGTGCAGTTACCTGTTATTGCCCTGTAAATAATTGAATAACCTCTTCCAGGCAACATGGTCAAGATGCAGATTTAATTTACTTACAGGCCAGGAGTAAAGATGGTTGAATCCATTCGGTTCACTGTCTGTGTCTGGAGGTGTTGCGTACGGGTACATAAATAGTTTACTGAACCTGTCAAATTCTCTGCCAGCAATGAGCATGCCCTCTGGTCTGCTACATGTGCTCATATGAAACAGTTCCCCTTCAGTTCTCAAGCAGTAGGGAGTAATATATATTCCAATACTTTTGTGGAAGTAGGTAAAAGACATAATGAATCATATATATAGTAGCAGAAATGGACATAGGGTTTGGGTCTGTGGAGTTCTTTTTTGGTGGTGGGTTTATTTTATTTTATTTTCTATATGGGGGAAGCATGGTATGAGATTTTTTTTTTTTTTGATGTGTGTCTCTGTGCTCTCGTGAAATGATATAACCTAACTGGAAAGGTGATGTGTAATTGTCTCTGCCAGCGTTTTGATGGTAATAGACACTAGGGCTGAAATGTTCCCTACTGTGATGTTCGGGTTGTGAAATGAAGCGCAGGAAAATCAAAACTCGAAATAGCCACCATAAAGATGCAGTCAGATGTGCGTGGCCCGCAGCTTGCTGCAGCAGTGGCCCTTTGAGCTGCGATGATGGGGATCAGGCGGTTGCTTCATATCCAAGTCAGGCTTCCAGAAGTGCTCCAGGGGCTGGTCCCTGTCACCAAGGCATAGGTTTGTCACATCTATAATGAGGATGTCCACATTAAAACTGCTTTTTGGAGAATTAGTACCATGATAAGGAGTGTGATTAAGGCAAGACACTAACTTCTGTTTTACTGACAGCGAAGATCCAAAGTCACTAATGTCCCTTGGCTAGTTACCTGAGACTTTCAAAACCTTTCGTGTCTGATTTTCAAAGTTTTTGTTGCTTTCTGTTTAAAGGAAAAGAAAATGCTTTTTTGACTGTGATCTGCACTTGTTAGATAAAACTTTAATTGAAATAATTTCCTCCCCAGGTTAGTATGAATTCTTTAGTTGCTACTATATATTTAAAAAGTTAAAGAAAAGACAGAGAAGAAAAAAATCATCTTTTAGGGGTGAGAGACATTGGAGGGAATAGGGAGAAGAAAGAAAACTTCCTTTTATGAAGAAAGTAATGGTAAGATAGTAGGTGTCTAACACACTCACACACACACACACATACGCACGCACTTGCAGTGTCGTGGCTGTATTCCAGAATGGATAATGATTTCCCTATCTCAGTTCCCTTACAGTTTGGATTAGATACAGTATTTTTTTGCTCTTGCTGTTGTAAACTCTTTCTATATCGCATGGCTATGCACTGTTAAGCAGCTGTTACTGTCCTCTCTAGAGGCGGATGCATTAAGCCATGCTGTTTGCAGAAATAATTCAAGTGCTTTTTAATGAAAAGTACGGAGGTGGGGAGCCGTTGTCCAAAATGACGATATTTTCTTGGAAATTGCCTCTCTTTGAAGGTCACTGAAGATACTCCATTGTTTTGAATGGGCAGTCCATAGTCTTTCAACAGTCCACGTGTCCCGTTCATGGTTGGCCTCCATCCAAGGACAGTGGGGTTCCTTCCTGCAAAGTGACAGAAAGGTGACTGTCCCCAGTGTGTAACCAGATATGTAGCCATCACACAAATGGTTTGCCATAACCTTGACAAATAAAGACATAATAGGACCAAACAAGACAAAGTGAAGCCAGAGCTGGTGTCACAGAGATGACCTAGCCGGTGGCAATATCGGCGCCCAATGACTTGGTTACTGCGTGACCTGGAAGTTTGAGGAGTTGCTACCCCTGCCATTGCAAGGCACCAGCTCCTGGCTTGAAGTCTGCTAGTTTTGAAAATAACCTTGTGCAGACAGATATAAGTAAAGGCGTTATATCTGTATATAATAATGTGCAGCTAATATTTATAGAAGTGCTCCGTACTGCTTAATAGTTTGTCACTTTTGTTGCAAGCTTACATAAAATCTATGGCTGCTGTAGGGCAAAGGTATAAAACTTTCATGAGTAATATAAATATACAAAATGTTGTTGTTAATATTTAATACAATTTGCAGCAGTCAATGAGCACAATCAATGTTTATTAATTAAGTTGTTCTGTTGCAATAACAATTTCTTCTTTTTGGTGTATGTGTGTCTTCGGGGAGAATTTAGCAAGCTCTTTTGACCCTTTTGAAAAAAAATTGCCGTGTTGAATAATAGTGTTGGCAACATCTTTCATTACTTGTTTGCCTTTTCTTCACCAAGTAAACACAACTCTTTTAGTGACATCTTCTATTTAAACACACTATGTGATAAGAGAACGGGGTTTTGGCCAGGTTGTTTAATAAGATGTGTCATAATTCAGGCTGTTTGTAGCAGCCATACTGACGCACTGCAGATAATCTAGCATTTGGGGAGGTGGGGGTGGGGTTTTTTGGTTTAACCCAGTTTCCTATATGTTTTTGAGGGTTGCAGGCAGCAGTATGCAGGGTAGGATCTGAATTAATTCAGCTGATACCCATGAGAGCACAGAATCACGGAATGATTTGTGTTGGAAGGGACCTCAAAGATAATTTAGTTCCACTTCCTGGCCATTGGCAAGCACACCTCCCGCTAGACCAGGTTGCTCAAAGCCCCATCCAACCTGGCCTTGAACACCTCCAGGGATGGGGCATCCATCACAACATCTTTAGTTAATTTGGTGTGTGTCTTGCTCTATCTGTTGAACTGCACCATGTACTGTACTGTCCCAAGGGGACAGTGCTTTGGCCCCAGGCACAGATGTGCCCGTGTTGGGGATGCTCTCCCTGGAGGCTACAAGACCAAGGGGTGCTTCCTCTGAAATCACAGGAGGGAGGTAATTCCCTGACCCAAATGTTCTTGCAGGGTTGAACTAGTCAGCTGCAGGATTTTAAGTAACCCTGCCACAGCTCAGATCAGTCTGGTTTAACAAGATTGCATAAAAACCATTAGCTTTGAGGTCTTCATACTACCAAAGGGGCTGGCTGTGATGGAGAACCTCCAAGGGCCAGGCCCTGTTTCAGCAGCAGACGCAATGTTTGATTCAAATGGATCCAGGAGATTATTTCTGTCATCTGAAGTAGTCGGTTAACCTCTCACTGAGGTTTTAATGTCTTCTCCATTTTTTCCATGTTATGTCTCTCTTAAATAAAACTAAGCAGTTTTAAGATGACTTCTTCACACTATAAAATAACTCAATACATCTATCGAGAAAGATTTTTTTTTTGTGTGTGTGCTAGTGCTTAATGCCATATCCAAAATTGTGTGTAGTCTGTAAAGTCCACCCTTTCATTTTCATCTGTGTACTGCACTGGTTGAGAACTGCTCAAGTATATTTTATTTCTATTTTGTTTCCCCTAGACCATATTTAACACTCCAACTGCATTAGAATTGGAACACTTAATGATTTGAGCTTTGGGGTGGTTTTGGCTTCTTCAGAAGCAAAAACATTTTACAAGATAGACAAGAGCAGTGCAAGAAGTGGTTCTGCAGCCACCACGAAGTGGTTAAGTCATTAATTTATTTGTCTAAAATCAACCCTAAAGTAAACATAAAAGCCATGATACTTTATTTAATTTGTCCTCTGAGCTAAAAATGTCTTGAGATTACCAATGATCTTGGTTGCAATAACTTTCATGTATATATATATATAAAACTGTGCCACATTATTTTGAACTATACTGCTAGGGGTTTATTGAAATATATCAACCTTATTGCTAATATTTCACAGACGGTTCTTCATTTCAGCAATATAGAATTCAATTTAGCAGAAATGTGATATTCCTTCTGAAATTTTAAATTCCCAGCAGATGTATAATTCAATTAAGTCCAGAAGATTAAAAAAATTGAAGTCATTCTCTATACATACACTCTTTCTGCTCAGTTCCAAAATAATGAAAAACTACAGCTGTTCAGTTTTGGTTCATCTATCGCTTTGTACAATTTTTATGGGTTTTATGTGTAATCACATTTGCAGAGAGAATTTTTATACAGCCTGCTCCATTTTGCACAGTTATTATCTTTCCACATTAAAAACAGATTGTAAAAACTGATACACAAGCCTTGGGCCCACTCCTTAAGGGAAGTAAAGCACGGTCATTAATCATGGCAGGGGGGTGCAGGGGAAAAAGGAGCTTGTAAAACTTAATTGTTCTGTTTCCTTGTGCTATGGGATGGCCTTTGTCTCCTCTTCTTCCTTCCATCAATATGCTCTCTTTTTTTCTTTTTTTTTTTTCTTTTTTTAAATTTTAAACTCTTTCCACTCTCTGTGTGAACTAAAGGGGACATTTATTTGTGTATAACTGACTTTGGCAGAAACTGGACAAGCGCATTACCGGAAACAGTAATTCTCCTCTGAAGGTGAGGAGGTCCTTTTGTGTAAGCACCTGTGCGCTGAGAGCCTTACCAAACCCTCCCTAAATTCTTGGCTCCTGTTCCTAGGCCAGCGCTCGAGGTCAGGGTTCCATGTCAAATGTCACAGCAGTGTCTGTGATCTCTGCAAAATAATTTCATTTCCTGGGCCTCAATTTGTCCAGTTTTGAACGCAGCTGCAACCCAGACCCATTTCAGAGGGTACCACTTGCACCTAAGCAATAGCTTGGTTTGTTAAAGTGGGATGCCTACAACCTTGCTACTCTATGGGGATATAAGTGAGATAAACCTTGAATATACTCACGTAATTATGCCTCAGTTTGCCTATTTCTTTTTCTTCTGATCACATCAGTCTATTAGAATATTACCTCTGAATGAAAATCTGTTTCACTTTGGCATTTTGAGCATAAAATATATAAAATATTTTTATTCCAAGTTCCAAGTGTAGAGTGTCAGAAGGGTATTTTTAAAAAGTTTATCCTGTGATTCCTTCCAACAAGACAGCATTTGCAGCTCTCCCTAAGCAGTCACTCAAAGCTAAATAGCTTAAACACTAGTGATCACCACTGCATCTAATCAACTACCTGATTGCCTATACGAATTGTACACGGCTCAGTATTGACCTCCATGAAGAAAAAATTGATTCACTGACCTGTTGCTAGATTGTTTTCCAGAAAGTATATGGGACTTAGCCATGCTTGTTGAAGGTGCTTCTTATCTGTAAGGTGTCTCGCCTTTAGCAGATAGTGGCAGGGGTTTTTTCCTCTCCTTCTTCCCCAGCAAAACTGGAATGTACAGCTGTTGAAATGGGACAACCAGATGATGTCACTTTGATTGTGTTTTAGCTAAAGGATCTGGCAAAAAATTAATGTTGGCAGGAGATAAGTATGGGATGGAACTGTGAACTATCCCGCTAGGTGAAATACGGTGTACATACTTGCCAATGCATGTGCAATCACACAGCTGTCCTGTCCATGGTTACTACTTCAGCAGCCATTAAAAGGTTTTCAGATCCGACTCTGCGGTCATCTGTGTCAAAAAGTGATAATGAGACCACCTTAATAATTATGGAAGAAGAAAAAATTATTTACTGTTGACTTGTGGTTCTTGTTCATGTTAAGATCAATCTCAGTTGTCATTTGGGTATTATGCATTGCTCTTCCTCCTCTTAATCTATGTTTTAGTCTATGAAGTTTGTAGAGAGTTTGTTTGCAGCTTTGTAGAGATCCCAGGTTTGTTAGTTTTCTCAATGGGAAAAAGTGCCTGTGCCATCATGAAGCAAAAGGTATTACTACCCACTGTAACTCGTTACCTCCTGAATCATGTCCTATAAAACACATAAGTCTTTGAGCTGCAGCTGAGTAATTACTTCTTCCCTCCTTCTTGCTGTCTGCCTGCATCATAGACACCTTCTTACATCTACTAAACCACTAAACCTAAACACTATCCTCTTCTGATGCTGTTATTCCCCTTTTACAGTACAGCAGCCTTTTCTTGGACTGTAGGATTTGACTTCACGCTTCTACATATCAACTAGAGCTAGAGGAGATCCTCAAAGTAAGGAACTGTAAGGAACGTCAGTGTTCACTGTGATCAGACCTCTGTGCTTACCTATGACACATGTAACATGCAAGTCAGACATCTGCTATTAAATATGTCTACTTATGTGAATTCTGCATTCCTCTCATTCTGGACATGGAAAACATACTATGCTCCTCTTGCAGCAGCGTATTTGCTGACATTGAAGCTTCCCTCAGCCATCTACTCTCCAAATCATCCCACCGACCCCAGTTCTTCCTGCTTTTGCTACATGTAGGTCATAGCATCTGGAACTTGGGCCATTCTTGTTGTCCTCCTCTGCGCTTCCTCTAGTTAACTCATAACTTTGTGGTAATTTGGTGACTGTGCCGTCAGCAGTGCCTCAGCAGCACTGGTTAGAGCATGTTGTGGTAAAGATTACTTCTGTGGAACAAGAATTCCTGTTTCCCACTGGACTGTGTAAATGTGGTGGCGCTGACTTTGTGTTTATTTTTCCTGTGATCAAGGTGGTCTTCCTACCCTTCCCTTCACATCTCTGTATGTTCCTCGGTATGAACAAAACACCCTCTTCCCACCATGTCCACTCTGCACTGGTGTATTAGGACTTAACCGCCTGCAGAAAGAACTCCTTCAGCCTGGCCCGTCTAAGCTGTAACAAAAATGAATAAATATTGGCCAGACAGATGATAATTTATCTTTGATGTTTTCTTATTGAATTTGCTGTATTGCAAAACTTTGAGTCATGTGCCTGTAGCTTATGGTTTGGAGGCTGACCCTGTTGGTGTGGGAAAAGCTCAAGAAGAGCATCCAGAACAGAAGATGTTGAGAAATCCTATCCATCTGGCTGACTGATGAGACAATAAAAGAGCGGTGATTTGGGTTTTTTGCTGTTACCCAGTCTGTGCTCAGACATTATCTGCACATTCAGACATGCTGACTTTTTCCCAAGAAATCTCCACGTGATAATTTTTTCATAGTTGTCCCATTACACTGAAAATTTATTGTCCAGTAGATGGGATGGCAGTACTGAGATACCGTATCTATACATGATAAGTTCCTTGAATGAATAAATAATGCTTGCCAGGAAATACATCTGTGGGGTTTGTGCAAAATTTGTATTTTCTTCATAAATGGGGTTTCCTTCTCTTAGATTAGTCTCTGAAACAGCCATTTAAATTCGCCGTTTAATTTGACTGGGCAATAGGTTACATGACTGGAGCCAAGAAGGAAACAGAGCTGGTTTTCTCACCTCACCATTTTGCTCTTTATTGCAGTGAGTGTGTTTCATTGTCAGCTTATATAGGTTTTCACTGCTAATGCCCCACAGCAGTCCGTATATAATTTACACTTCATCAGGGCCGTAATGTAATTTCCTTTGTAAAAACTTGATAAAAGTTTTGGAAAGCTTGTGAATTTACCTTTTATCAGGTGTAGGCACGAGTTTCCACTTAGCCTGTCTGAGTTGCAAGTGAGCAAGAGTCTGGGGTGAGCTTTGAAGTATTTTTTTGCAATTTGCCTATGGTTAAATGTGACTTTGTTGGTCTGTGAATGATGGACTTATTCAGGAAGATTCAGGAACATAATGCCAAATTGGTAACTGAGATCACCCCAATTTGTAAGATAATTTCTCCTTTGTTTTAAAGTGTTAAATCCTTTATCTCTAGTAACTGGGAAGAATAAGACTGGGTAAAGTGTGTTGCTACAGGCCTGGTTTTTGGTTTTCTTGGTTTTTTGACTGCTGGGTGCACATTAGGCTTTCAATTACTTTCTTGTTTACATCAAGAGAGGAAAACAATGCTGATTGTACCCACAGGTGGTCAGCCTTTAGGTAATCAAATGAAAGCAATTAATTCCTTCCATGCACAGCAAAGCACTTCCTCCTAATGGAAAATAAACACTGCCACTTCCCATAACACAGCCGAACCCCAGGAGAAGGACCCAGGCACTCAGGCCTTTCTCAGCTGCCATGGTTTTTTCCTTTTCCTCCCCTGCAAGGGGAGAGGTGAGGGGTCGGACTGGGGCAAGGAGGACCTCTAAATGGATGTTTTATTTCCCAGATGAAAAGAAATGGCTCAAAACACCCAAATCTCTGGTGTGAAAAACATTGGAGCAATCCGTATCCATTAAACTGAGGAATGAGTGTTTTAAGGGGCGATTTGTGGTTTACTGTGCTCCCAAACTCTTAAACAAGCGGCAAATACATGCTGGAAGTGGTTGAATTCCTGCAAGCAGTGCCCGTTCTGCAGCGAATCGGGGTCAGGGCACCTTGTGGCTCAGATCCAGGGTCGGTGGTTTCACAGCTACGGGCACATCCTGCCATCCTGTCGCGTTGAAAACCGGCTGCTCTCTTTCCTTTGGTGTCCAAGAAAAGCACTTCTTTTTACCCGAGTGATCGCACAGCAAAAATGGGGATGAGTAAAGCAGGCATTACCTGGATGTGGACAGGAATTCCAGTATCTGGAAGTATTCAAGGCCAAGCTAGATGGGACTTCGAGCAACCTGGTCTACTGGGAGGTCTCCCTGCCCATGTCAGGAGGTTGGAACTAGATGATCTTTAAGGTCCCTTCCAACCTAAACCATTCTATGATTGTGTGAATCCATCCATCCCAGCACAGGTAACCAGGTATTTAAAAGATCCCCATCAAAACGTTATGGCATAGGGCCTCAGAAGAAACTAGAAAGATGGTCTTTCAAATGTTTGAATGTACACAAAGCTGTTAAATTGTTAGTTTGGTTTGTGGGGGTTTTTTTAATCTCCATTAAAGTGAGGTTTAGAAACTTACTTATAAAACAAATAAAAAAGAGCATCCTGCTAAGAGAAGTGCTACCGTGGGACATGCATTAAAAGCAAAGGTGCTGATAATCCTGTATCCTGTCTCTCCAAAACATACATTTCAGAGTTTTCTGACTTTGACCTGGGTAAGCATGAAATCTTACTTGACCCTAGCTTGAAACAATTGTGGGTTTTCTCTTTTGAATTGCAGTACGGGTGAGATGACAGTTCAAATTTAGGTATAGTTAATGTTTTTGTTTGGTTTTACCACGTTGAAATTAAAATGTCTTGTATTCTAGTATCTACAAAGTGTTTCCTCATAAACTGAAAATGAGAAAAAAAACAACCACCTGTAGTTCATTCTCATTTAGTCTATTTATATGCGTAAGTGCTCAGAGCGATACTCAAGAGATTGCAGCTGAAGTGTGTCCTAACCCAAAATGAATTTAGAGAAAACTCAGCAATGGACAGGGTAGGGGTTTGTTTTATTTGGAGTTGATTTTATTTTATTTTTCCTGATTAGTTTATGCTGGATTAAGGCAGGACTAGTGATAGAAAGAAGACACTGCAAGGGACATAAATTTAATTCTATCCCTAGTTTAGCAAACAACAATTACTTAACGCATTTTTTTTTCCTTTTACTTTATTTAGGAGTTATTAGATTAAAAAAACCCCAAACAAACAAACCAAACAAACCAAAACCACATCAAGAACAATTACAAAAGGGAAAAAAAGGCAGCAAGTACAGTTCTCTGAATTTATCAGACCCACCTTTCCTGTGCTATGGCAAGTTCAGTCCTATACGGCTTCTTATGCAAATAAATAAACTTGAGTAACATGAGCTTGATAATACAAAGACTATTAGTGCTAATCGCTTGGAAGCTTGTCTAGCCCTCTGTCGCATTTATCTTTTTCACATACATCGGAATGAAGTTTACCTTTTTTTCTTAATCTCTCTACACTTAATCTCTGTAGCTGGACAGCTCAATCTCTGCTCCCACTGCATTTTAAGATGTTGCATGATAACTGAAGTCTGCATTCAACAGCCTGCTCATCCTATGGCTAACCACAACAAACTTAAGAAAATAAGTTGGCTTTTTTTTCCATGTGACTTCCAAACCTCCCCTTTTCTCTGTTCAGTTTTGTGTAAGGGGCATAATTGTTCTTGTGCTCCAAGTGCCCATAGGAATGACCAAAGCCTTGAAGTTTTATCTCTTGAGCGGGAAGACTGCTGTGGTTTGTGCACATCAGCTTGGCTGTTGCTATCTAACACGTAAGATGTAAATGTGAAGTGTCACGACTCCTTCAAGTGGCTCCAGTGCTGGGAAACTGCCCTGAAAGCTGTCAAACCAGCCAAAGCGTTGCTCCTCAGACATGATCTGTCACTAAAAAATCCTTTCAGCCAGGAGTGCCTCAAATCACAAACATGCTACCTGGGCTATCTGACCAATTTCTATTCATAGAGTGGGAGAACAGGAATGTACAACACCGGGAAAATTACTTGCTGGTAATTTTTTGTTGTTATCCTGTTCTTTTCCCAGACTGCTTTCCTTCTTTCTCGCCTGTCTGGGATGTTGCTTGACAGATGTTTCCTTCTTATCTCACTCTTTCTTTATTGCCCTGCCAGTAGTATCTGATTGAGAGAAAGTGGGCAGGCTGGTACTTACAATACTATCCTTGGCTGATAACTCTGTTGCCAGCTTTTTTACGAGAGCTGGAGTCATTGCTCTGTTTTGACTCATTTCTGCTACTACAGCAGGGAAAAGAAAGTAGGATAAATTGTCCTGTGGCAACTATCATTCTTATTTTGCATGGAATCTTAGTAAAGCCTGAATAAATTTGAGCAAATCCTTGAGTTTTAAGAATCTCAGTGATCCATTTTACTTTAAACATTTAGCTGGGCTGGGACCTGGATTGAGCTCAGAAAATGATGTAAAAAGACTTAGGGCAAAAGTTTAAGACCTTCCATCATCTCTGGGTAAATAAGCCCTACAGACTGAATTGCTGGTCATGTTGGAAGTGTCACCCTTTTGCCTGGCTCCTTCATTCTGTCCATGGGAGAGCTTATCCTTGTGCTGAATGTCTCTGGTCCTGGTCTTAGTTCAGTAAAACACCACGTAAGTCGACAGCAAGATCTGTGTGACGTAGGACCATTAGTGGGGATATGGGGGAGACCTAATGGTCCTCCTAGGCATAGGAAAAGCATATTTATTGCTTTCATCGCAATTTAGTAGACAATTTCTGTCTTGATGGCTCTTTATACTATCTGGAACCTATAAAACCACTTATGTGGGGAAGTTTTGCCAAGTAAGAAATGGAGACTGGTCCAAATTGCTTCAGTGCCTGATGCATCAGGAGTGATCTCTGTGATTTTTGTCACTGTATTTCTCTTTTATCACTTTATTTACTATATGTCATTGCCAGTACACCCTGTTCATCTGTGATTAATAGGATAATTTCATTCTTGACTTAACTGGGACTCTGCATAGTAAGAAAAATGTGCTGGTTGTGTTGCTTTATGCGATAAGAGTTGTGTCATGTAAGCAATTGGGGAAACAGTCTGCCTGCATGTGTTTATTACAGTGCAGTACTTTGTAAAGTCCATTTGAATTGAACAAGGCTTTTGAACTATTGATTTAGCTGGCACTTTGTGCACTGAGAATAATAAACATTTGTAGTATGTAGGCAGCAGTCTATAAGAGGTACGAGTCTGTCTGCTGGCATATGTAATGCAACAACCGGTGTCAGCTGCACTGATGGGAAGCAGTAATGAATATGGCAAAGGATAAATTTAAAAAAAAAAAAAAAAGCGCGCTTAACTTCAAACTGTCTAAGCAGGAGCATACAGGGCATTTTGTCCTGAAGCTGGTTTTAGGTATACAGGAAATCCCATAATGTGTTTTGCAACGATGTATACTTTGCTGAAATAATTTACACTGTTCAAATAGACTTAGAAATCGATCTAATAGGAGAATAGCATATGTATTTATATTGGGTAGATATGTGTTTGTATGGTCTAACCTTCTCCTCCTGAGAGATTTACCTGGAAGTAAAGAAGTATAAAACACATTTTCTGGAAAGTTTTTAGCCAGCCTTAGTATTTGTAGATTATTTATGAAGTTTGCAGCATGATAATAGAGCTGCACATCTTAGATCTTTCTGTTTACTAATGTATCTGAATTGACTTTTCCCCTCTATGAGTGAATGGGAGAGAGGGTTGTACCCACTAAGATAAAGCAGTCATAAGAGAGAGTAATGCAAAGCTCACGTAGGGATAGGTAAAAATTACTGTGGGGTAATGGAGTGTCCTGGTTTCAGCTGGGATAGAGTTAATTTTCTTCCTAGCGATGCCTGTGTTTCAGATTTGGTATGAAAGGAATGTCAATAATGCATATTGTTTTAGTTGTAGCTGGGTGATGTTTATACTACTGAAGGATTTTTTTCGCCAGTTTCCCATGTTGCTGAGAAGGAGCACAGACAGACCAATGGAATTGCCAGTTGAATATTCCATACCATAGACATCGTGCTCTGTAGATAAATGGGGGTTGGCTGGGTGGCAGGAATCCGCAGTCACTACTTGGGACAGGGTTGACTTGTGTTGTATTTCTTTATTGTATAGTCTATTATTATTATTTTTCTGTTATTGTTCCATTAAACTATCTTTATCTTAACCCATGAGTCCCTTTCCTTTTCCTTCCTTTTCCTTCTCCTTCCTTCTCCTTCCTTGCCCTGCCCTTCCTCCCTGCCCTTCTGGGGAGAAGGGCAAGAAGTGCGTGAGCAACTGCGTGGTCCAAGCTGCTGGTTGGGGTTAAACCGTGACATGGGGATAATCTTTTTGTCTCTGGGAACTCCGATGACTAACGAACACCGATCAAACCCATGGCACAAACCCGCAGCACCATGTTCACTTCGTTGGGTTTTTTTTCTTCTTTATTGTTTTACCTCAAAAGCCTGCCTGAAATGACATCCATTAAAAACGTAGGCGCTAGCTTTGTCGAGGACGATGGGCCACATCATGCTGTCACTTTGGAGGCAGAACTCCCACGGACCTCAGCGCGCGCTGCTGGGAACCAGATGGCGTGACTTGGCCCAGCCGAGGCGTATGAAACCGAACCAAGGCAAGAGCAGCCTGTTTGGCAAATCCTTTTGAAATTGGGGTAAAACCTTGCAGCTCGCTATGATCTAGCCTGCATTTCAAACAACGGGATTTTTTGGTTTTCTTTTATTCTGTAGCATCCCGCCAATCCACTGTGATCAAAAATGATGCTTGAGCCTTGCTGCTGGTGAGAGGGTTCATACAGTTCCTCCGCGCACAGAGTGGATCCTCTGCTTAAATTTGCAGCAGGTGGGGGAATAAAGTGGTGTGTTCACCTGGTGTACGTTTTTATATATTTAAATGTAACGGTTTATGACAGAATTCAAAGTAACCAACTTCATATTCATAGAGAAGCTCAGAATTAAAACCAGTGGTGTTTTTTTTTTTTTCCCTTTCAGATTTCCCCCCTCCCTTCACAAAGGCCCAGAGGCAGCAGCAAGATTAACACATCAGGAGCTTTTAAATGCATGAGCATTTTTTTCCTTTTTCTTTTTTCCCTTCATTTGCGTTCAACACGTGCCTAAAGTTAACCACGTGCTTAAGAGCTTTGCTGGATCAGAGGTGAAATCCAGCAAGTCTGACTGTCATTTCTAGCACATGCAAACCGAAATTAAGGACTGTCAGTGGGGTTTTGGTAGCCGCAATTGTCTGGGGAGTCCCCGGGTGAAATTATTGGACCATATTGGGTGTGCAGAGTTCACAGTTAACCTGTAGTAGCTGCTTTAAAATTTTTTTATTTGATGATGCACTCTCCATAGTCTGCCTGAAGCATTGATCACAGACTGACTGGTTGTCACTTTGATCCGAAGCGTGCCGGCTATGCGCCGTGGAAGAGTTTTGGGGTTTCCTGTGTGGTATTTAAAATCTGGTTCTGGTTTATTTTGGCACTTCTTGTATTTGGGTCGGTTTTGTTTGTCGCCTATAAGATGCTTTGGCTGTAAGATGCTTTGCATCCTTTGGCCTTTGTAATGAAGGGTTTGCTGTAAATGACTGACCACAGGAGAAATGTGGTGTGTGGTTATTCCCACTGTGTTTTGGGAGCCAGGTTTTGGGCTGCTGCTCTTTCCCCCCACCTACCCCCCCTTTTCTTTTTTCTTTCCCCTCTGTTTCACTGAAGAAGCAAGGATAATATAGTTGAATTGTCTGTCAGCCCTTATTTTTTCTCTTCTTGTCTCTGTGGCTTTTTATGCCAGTGAATACATTTTAACCATATTTGACAGGCACAGAGGTCTCAGATATATTTAATTTCTGCCAGTTTCATGAAAATATCAGGCATTATAGAGGGGAAAAAGTAGTCTCTACAAGGGAAAGTCAGGAGATCAACCTTTATTAGGTATTCAAAAATTCGCGTGGGAGGGAACTTTGAGACATAAATCAATAGGCAACGAGGCCCCTTTGGTTCTGCCACTCACCAAACCCCTCATCTTTCTCCCATCTCTACATTTAGTGGAATCATTAGGAGCAGATCGGGCATAATTCTCTGTCTGAGCACACTGTGGGGTGACACAAGATGAACGCGAGCTGTGTTAGTGTTACACTGAATGCAAAAGGCAGCTGGAAAACTAAATTCAGATTCAATTCTTATTTCTGGATGGCCTTCAAAGCCGGGCAGGGCAAGGAAAGAACCTGGCTTAAATGTTCTGTGCGCTTAAAGGTGTGGAGCATGGGAGCGGGTCAGGCTGGTGCTGCCTGTCTGTGTGTTTGCAACGTCGATTAATTACATTTCATTGTAGCTTGGTAGCGATTTCATTCAGGGGAAATGAAAGGATGTGCAGTTAACGAACGCTTTGTGTGTATAAGTAATTTCTGGAGCTGCCTGTGAATGCTAATATTGTTATTCGACAAGTTATTTCTCGGCTCTTGTAGCCGCCTGGCAGAGCACAAGTGGAAGTTTTGTGAACTTCTAAGTGATTTGCCCAGTGCAAACGCAGTAGGTTGGTGAAGGCACAATCTGCTTTGGTGTGTTCCTTCAGTTCCTAATCATGGGATAAAAATCTTCATTTATTTTTGGGAAATAGTAAGGAAAAGAATGATCTACGACTTTTTTTTTTTTTTTAAGTCATAGGTCATTCTTTTCCTTTTTTTTTTTTAAAAAAAACAGTCGAAAGGGATAAATCCTTCATGCATGTGAATTCAACTCTAAAAACAGATCTAAGCCCAGGAAATTTTTCAGTCTGAAATCTGCGGATTTGCTTTTTTGTTGTTCTCTGCTTCTGGCTGCCGTTCTGTGAGATGGCGCCTGTTTGGAGGTGTTAATCTATACATAATGAAATTTCAGAGAACGCACGTACTTTATCTGTAGTGCTCCAACTGTTCTTTGAGAGCCCTGCGAATGCATCTCACATAATAACCAAAGAAAATAGCGGAAAGCCTGCGATTAGAAACCTAACAAGTAGAGCTTATATAGCGCTAGCTAAAAACCCTACTATTCACATGAGCTGGTTTTCTTTACGCAGCTCAATGAGATGTATCTGTGCTGTGGTAGAAAGCACTTTAAAAGAGAGTACAGGAATTTATGATTTCCACAGCTCACTTTGAAAATCGATCTTTTTCCACTGTTGGTTCTTTTTTTCTACTGAAAGCTTTTTTGGTAGGTGCGAGACCTGTTACACTAGCCAGCCTGATCTTTTTTCCCCACCCTGTGTAAGTCAGTAACGTGAGAACCTTTGAGGTAAACAGCCCCCGAAAGATTAGTACCCTTAAAAGCATTACTAATACCTGTGTTGAGTCAGTGATGGAGCGTCGTACATAAAACATAAGGAATACATTCCTTATGTACCAGCTTCATGCTTAGTCTTATTTTCTAGGACATTGTGTGTTTGTCACATTCTAAATAGGAGACTCATAACTTGTATCGAAGTAGTCTGTAGCACGTAGACATGAATATGAGCATAATAAGAAGTAATTGAAGTGGCAATTTGCTATAGCTGAATATTGCAATATCTTGGTAACTTGTTTGTTAGGTTGTTATGTGTATTCCAGGTTCACAATTGTATGTGGTTTGTGGAAAACTTTGGCTTTATGAAATAGGCCTGGTGCACTAAAAAAGTTTTGCGTAACGGACAAAACGCCTGTGTTTGAATTTTATTGGTTGACAGTAGAGGAGGTGAAATAGGAGACTGGATTTCTGGAGACAAGGGTATACAAACAGACCAGAACTGCCAGAATAAAGCAAGCTGGGGCAGAGGAAGATGATGTAAAAGGAGGTGACTGCAAACTGAAAGGATGTAAAAGGTGATGCAAGAGGAGGTGACTGCAAACTGAAAGCTTGGAGTAAACCAGACTAGAAGAGACTTAAAAATAGAAGGTAAAATGACACATTACTGGCAGTGAAATAATGAAGGGTCACTGAGACTTCTGCCAGAAAAAGATAAGCAAGTGTGGAGATAAACCTCAGCAGTGGAAGGGAAAAAGCAAGAACATCAGTCAGCTTGCTGGGTTTTGTGTTTGGTTTTTGTTTTTATAAAAAGATGGGTTAAAACCTTGTGCATGTTGATACTACTGGAGTATGAGGGGAGACCTTCAATAGCTGACAGATGATAATGTAACTGTCACCGATGTGCATGTGGAGAAAAGTCCCTGGGGTTTATAAAAGTGTTTCTAATTTCTAGTCCTACCTACTTAAAATACAGTGCTTTCAGGAGCCTAATAGCCTTAGTGTCACTGTGGGGTGTGGACTTGGTGTTAACTCAAGGAACATTACTTGTGAGAGTCACCACCAAGAACTTCCTGAGGCATCTGGGGTTCCCTCAGAGGTGTCTCCAACAGTACCAGCCAGAGCTGGCCCCATTCCGCTTATGAGATCTGACGAGATCATAGCCCGGGGTGGGAATGGCTTCTGCAAAGAGCTCCATAGATTCGGGGAAAAGGACGGATTGAGGTCAGGCTGACAAGATATAAGTTGACACACATTTCGTGAAAGGAAAAGGTCACGTTTCAATGAAAAAGAAGTGTTTTTTTTGTTTGTGGGGATTTGTCTTTTGACTTGAATTTCACTGATGGCAATCTGGTCCACAAACATAAGTGAATGTGGCCAACCCTTGAGTATCAGGGCTTTTGTGAGGATTTCAGGTGGTTACAACTCATTCAACTGATATTTCCCAGTTGTTCGAATGTGGCAGTTCACACTTCCCACACCCTCAGTATTCAAGAGCCTTGCCCATGGCTTCATAAACTAATAATATCCAAGAAAGATTTGCACCTCTGAGTGGGATGGCAGAGCTGCTCTGATACCCCTCCTTCTCAAGGCATTCAGCTGTGGGAAAATGTTGAGGTCTCTGCCTGGCTGAGAAAACTCTCCTTTTGTCCCTGCTATAAAGTTTTAAGCCTAAACAAGCAAGGATTTTTAATGGAATAAAACTTCAATAAGGAAATTTTTTCTTGTATTGAAACATTCCTGGTTTGTTTTTTTTTTTTTTCTTTCTATTGAAGCACTTATTGCATCACCTCAAAGCCCTAGCTGTGCTCTTTGCTGTCTGTAAATGCAACAAAAAAGTTGCTTCTGGCTCAAAGAGAATATAATATATATATAATATAATGCAAGGAGAGGGAGATCTCACTCGTATGGGCTCCCCAGCTGGAAATAAACTGTTGGAGATGTCTCTACTGTGGACAGGAGGGTTGGAGTTTTCTGTTTTCTGCATTTGAGACTGCTTTTAAAGGACTTCTGATGATAGCTATTTTTATTCTTCTTAGTGTTTTTCCCTTTGGCATTGATTGGTTTACAGCTTTTGTAGTTGCACCCAATTTCCACCTGTCGTGGAGGTGCAATGACTTAAGTTGGATCTCGTACATATGGAGTCCCTAATACCAGTTTGAAACACGGTCCCCCAAGGTGCACGTGTTAAGACCCTTAACACTTTCATTTACTGGTCCTACTTTTTCCCTTGTGCGGTTGGTGTGGTTGCCCTGAGTAGTTGGGATCAGAAAGATAAATCTTCAGTTTTCCTAAACACACCTGCATTATGATGTTATTGGAAGCTCTTTGCCCAAATGGTATTATTGACTAATGTGACAATACGTTGTTCCACCTCTACTGCAGTACTCCTTCCCAGGGGGGCAAATAGACACCTCCATTTTTGTCTTCTTTGATCAGAGCAATCAGCACACCAATAACGACTAAAGATGAGAGAGTTGGGCTTGTTCAGCTTGGAGAAGGCTCTGGGAGACCTTACAGCTACTTCCAGTATCCGAATGGGGACTACAAGAAAGCTGGAGAAGGACTTTTTACAAGGGCATGTAATGACAGGACGACGGCTAATGGCTTCAAACTGGAAGAGGGGAGATTTAGATTAGGTAACAGGAAGAAATTCTTCCCCATGAGGGTGGTGAGGTACTATAACAGGCTGCCCAGAGAAGCAGCAGATGCCCAACCCCCGGAAGTGTTCAAGGCCAGGTTGGACAGGGGTTTGAGCAACCTGGTTTAGTGGGAGGGGTCCCTGCCCATGGCAGGGGGGTTGAAACTAGATGCTCTTTAAGATCCCTTCCAACCTAAACCATTCTGTGATTCTATGATTTCCCTACTCAAATGAACGTGATAGCAGAAAATCTCCACTCCATGGGCAAATGAGTTGTGCTTGGCATTTTAATGATGAGGTAGGTTAACCAGGTTATAATTGTCTTCAATTTGCACTTGCAGAAGCTGTAACATTTACCTGAACATGATTGGCACTGGGAGAAGTGCAAAATTCTGTTGCACTTTTGGGGGGAAAAAAAAATCAAAGAAGCAACTTCAGATCTCATATTTGAAATAGAATATCCTGCTGATTGACCACGCGTGTTGGTATCAGTAGGATTTTTTGATCTGTAGAGCTGAATGATCACTGTAAGTAGTGAACAGAAAAAAATCAGTTCCATGGTGGAAAGCATGTAGTTTTTCTTTTATTTTATCTTTTTTTTTCTTTTTTTTTTTTTTTTCCCCAAGAGCGTTTCAGATGCTCAGCCCTTTTCCCTGCTGAATGGCACGCTGAATTCTTGTTCTTCACTCTGCTTTTCTCGGAGATATGGCAAATTATTTAACTGAGGTTATCTGGGGTTTTGTCTAGTTTAGTTATTTTTAATAATGGAAAGAAGAGGCTGTCCTTCCCATCCTGCCCACGTTTGCACCTTTTAACTGTAAAATATAATTTCCTTCACGAGTGAGAAATGAGTGATGAATGTAATAACTCATGCAGGTCTATGCACCAGTCCTGGCACTTCTCGTGAACTTGTAAACCAAGGTTGCATTGTCTCATTCTCTTGCGTCCTGCCAACTTCCCCTCTTTCTTTACAGAAGTTCTTGCAGGAAATACCCATAGGCTTTAATTTCATACTTACTGCTGCATTTTTTGTTATTTCTCAACTTCTGCAGTGAATGGCTTTTGCTTTCAGTGTTTCTGTTCTGTAGGAGGGAACTGTGGGTGGTTACAGCTGTAACGTGTGCTGCATAATCTCGAAGCATTTGTTCAAAAATTTCCCGTTTGCTCTGTTTCAATTTTTAACCAGTTGAGTGGCGTCTGCCAGTGCCCTGTGGGAGCCTGGCTGCTCCAGCATTGCAGGCTGAGTTGCATCCCACCAACACTTGGAGCGCTTGGCAATTGCAACAGGACCCTTCAGGACCCACAGCCTCCAAAGAGAGGATAAGATGAGGGATGAAGGTTTTATTGTAAGCCTAGCAATTGCTGCAGGTGGGAATTGAAGGAAGAGGCTTCTGAAGATTTTGTTTTGTGTCTGGTTTAATTTTTTCTTCTAAGCAAGCTGGTCCACAACCCATGTTTCTGCCAAAGCCCCTGGGGGAAGAAGGCATCAGGGCATATTAGGGAACACTGGGAGTTGTCTTCTTGGTAGTCAACAGCAGAACGGCCAAACTATTGATTAGGAAACATGTGAGAAAAGGATACCGCTTCCTAAGAGGAAGCAGAAGGCTTAAACAGCAGGTGGTTTGGATGGGAAGAGAGGTTTTGGGTTAGGAGGAAAGAGAGCATGGCTTGCCTTGGTTTTCATCCATCCTGACTATTTGTGAGCATGTGGATGTTATGTCCTTGTGTTAACACTCTCCATAAATCTTTTGGGTTTTTTTTCCTCCTTGTTGTGGTGATGTGATATTTGCAGTGCAAGTTTCCTTGATACTGTTGTTATAGAGACATTTCTCCCCTCCTTGTGCCAACTATTAAGAGCCATCATGTGCAATAGCATTTGAGCTTATTCTTCTCCTGGCATTAGCAGAGAGATTTCTTCTCTTTGTAAACGTTGAAATGTTTTGCAGCTTAGTTATAAATATAGCAAAATCATGGCGCTTTAGTTCCAGCATCTGGTAGGATCACTTTAAAATATAATTGAGTAAAAATTAGAATTTAAACAGCAATTTTGTCCCTATTTTGCTACTTTAAAATCAAAAAATCCAACTTTTTGTCATTATATATATAAACAAATCTCTTCTTTCTTTCATGAAACTAAAAATAACTACAAATGCAGTCTCTTCCACAAATTGCCTGCAATTTATATTAGCAGCGGCTTCAAGATTCAAAGTGTGGATCTGCCTATTGAACAGTCAGTCCCTGAACTGATGGATATAAGATTGTGAGCTTTGTCGGGGAGACAGCCAGACATGAAACCCTTGTTGCCTCTTGTTTACTTATTATGAATGTTCACTTTTGGTAATTTTGTGAAGAAATGAACGCCAGATGAAAAATGTGTGAATCTTGTTGGTGTACATACAGATTCCTGCAATGTAGGGTGTGCACCAGGGGTTTGGCTGTCAGTTCTCTGTGCTGCTAAAATGAAGTATTCAACCTGTCTCTTGGGGAAGTACACAGCAGGTTTGTGGTGGGGTCAAAACTTGAAATAAAGGATCTGTTTATTTTCTTCCCACTTTCAGTTTTTCTTTTTCTGTCTCTTTTTTTTTTTTTTTTTTTTGTCTTCTTTTTTTCCTTTCTTCCCATTTTTCACCCTCTTGGTTTTTTGGGGGAGCCTTTGGACCAAAAAGCCTTTGAAATTCTGTTTCAGGTTTTGCTTTTTCAAGTCTGGTGTTGCTTTTAGTGAAGAAGTTTTGCTCAGCACTAGTCGTAGGTACAAACCTCTGCTCAGGAGAGGAGGCTGCTTGGAAGTAGGTTGTGAGCCTCACATTTTTCAGAGCATTTCTGTGAACCAACTGTGAGCTAGTACCTCAGCCTCAGCCTAACCTTCTTCTGAACATAAAGTCAAAGTCATCTTCCCTTTTACAAGGTAATTCAAGCCTCTAAATCCTCCATTTATTTTAAATCAGTTGATGAAACTTCTGTGTTTCTCTGCAAGAGTTTATTTATGTGTACAGAGAAAGCCCACCACTTCTCCACAGAGCTGGAAAAGGGAAATGTCTCTTTCTGTCTTGAAGTTCCTCATTCGTTATGTTCATCTTTGCAAGAGTGAAATATCTTCATTGGTCCTGGTTTGTAATTCCTATTTCTGTGTAAAAGTTGTAAGACTATTGCTTGGCAAAATAGCTGAGCCTTGAGTAATTTCACTATTTTTTCTTCTGATGACTTGAAGACCGAAGACGCGCATGGGAGATCTGTGCCTGTGTCTCAAAATATGTTTCTTTAGTCCCTGCTGCTAGTTCAGCTACTTTGGGGGAAGGTCTCCTTGGCAAACAATGTTTGTGCTATAGAGATTTGTGGCTGTAGTCAGAAACCTGTTGCATCTGTTAAAAACATGTAAAAGAGGGACTCTGCCACAAACGCTTCTTCTACACTTAATCAGAGCAGATAAAGCCGGCAAAAGGGTGGATACGGAAACAGTTCACCTGTGATCCTACTCCAGAATGAGTGAATTCAATTATGCTGTTCTTAATCTATTCAATGGCCTCACACCTTGGAAGACATGGCCAGTAGAAAAAGAAAACTTAATGACTTGGTGGTTGTAGTTTGCTATCTTTTTGCATCACAACACTTATTTTGCAGTGTTCGGAAAAAATGCGTTACAGAGTGAGAGAATTTTACATGCCATATCTTCATTTAAAAGCTGTGGCATGCATTAAATTTAATTACTCTCCTTCTATGGCTTAAATTGAGGGCAGCTTCAAAAATGAGGGTGGCTTCTATTAAACTTAATTACTTTTCCCTGCAGTCTGCATGGTTAGTAATCGCGGGTAGATTCTAAACAAAGATACAGTAGAGAGATTCTTTTATGAGAATAGGGCTGGAAAGTAGCCTATAAAATATAGAGAGATGCCAAATACCTTTTATGCCCAGCTTTAATTTATTATTGTTATAGTTAGCTAGTATAACAATAATAATAACGTTTCAGTGTGATTAAGAAGGTATTGCTGGGGAAGGGGTGCTAGTTGAATTTGGCCTTTAAATGTTTAAGCAATGAATTCTTCAATTTCTTCAAGTTCTTCTGCAGATTTATGGGGTGAAAAAAGGTTAATGATAGAATTTTTTTTACAATGTGTTCTATTGACTATAGATGGCAGATTTGACAGTTAAAATGAAAATTGTTCCAGAAGAAACTTGAGTCAAACTAATTATTGGAGATGTTATAGGGATGTATAATTATATTCACCTTTAAAAAAAAAAAAAAAAGAGGGGGGAAAAAAAGTTTTATTACAACTGTGCTTTTTAAAGAACAAGTGGAGAAATAAAAGCTGTAATTGTTCTTAATTATAGCTAACTGTAATTGCACACGACCGCAATATGCAGCACATCAGCAGCAGATTAAGAGATCCTGGCATATGTGTAGTGTACAGAGCAACTTCGAGCAGAGGTGTAGTTTTATGAATATAGTTATGTATAATTTAGGTCTCCTACTTTGGATTCCATCTGTGTTGATTTTATTTTACTTTTTATGGCTATTGTGGCAAGATAATTGTCACTTGGAAACTGCTGCAGCAGTGATTTATCTGTTCCAAATGAGTCAAAAACCTTCAAAAGAAAAACTTGTTTTCTTTTGCACCAATGATGTGATGTGACCAGGAGAGATTTTCTCAAATGCCCTTGTGTATCTACTGATGCAGATAAATGGCTAGCAGGATTTTTTGTAAGCATCTCAATATAATCAGCACTGAGCTCCCAAGGATTTTGCAGCATGGCTGAAAATCTTTGTTAGCAATCTACCCACAAGTTTTTTTTACATTCAAACCCCTCAAAACTGTAACCCATGAGTCTTTAGCCCATGTGAAAATGCTGCTTTGAACAAAATCTAGGGATGCGAATGCCTAAAGGTAGACTGATTTCTTCTCTTTGCACCTGATTTACAGTCTAACTTTTTTTTTCAGCTGTGTTCAGGCAGCTCTTGTTTTTGAGTGCAATTTTGCCTGTAAAACATTAAGCTGTTGTTACCTCGTGCCTAAAGAGGGAATGCAGATGCTTAAAGGAGACTGTTGAGCTTCAAAACTACAGGTTGTATTTCCTGCAAAACAGACCATTGCTGAAAAAGTGAGGGTCAGTGGGCACCATATTATTGATGAATGCGTGCGTGTTCTTGTAATGGTAATTTCTGCATCTCTTGAGTACTTCAGATGCACTCAGTCTTTGTCTTGATGTGCCAGGATCCTCTCAGATGTTCCCAACCTGTTTTAAGCTGTTCCTTTTACCCAAAAATAAATAAAATCCATCTGTCACTGAATGCCTTCCTTCCAAAACATAGTTTGCAAAATGTTTCAGTCTTGGACCAGCAGCAGAGTTGATTCAGCCTAAACTTTGTGGACCGGTAGGGAATCTCTGAGGCTGCTGGGGTAGGGTTGGGTTTTTGTCCTGGCTGCTGGTACAAACTGGAGCCCCTGTTGTAAGGAGCTGTACTTCTTTTATCAAGCATTGGAACAGGCTGCCCAGGGAGGTGGTGGAATCGCCATCCCTGGAGGTATTTAAAAGACAGGTGGATGTGGTGCTGAGGGACATGGTTTAGGGGTGGTTTTTTGGCATAGGTTTATGGTTGGACTCGATGATCTTGAAGGTCTCTTCCAACCCAAGTGATTCTATGATTCTAAGTTTGTACAGCTTTGTAGTTTGGGAAAAGTGTGTATGCCTACCCTAAAGCAGTAGTCTTTTTTTTTTACAAAAGAACCATGTGTTTTTAAAAGAGGGGTTTTGCCAAGGACAGTGATGCACAAGAAGTGAGAGGCAGATTTTGGAGGTTTAAGAAGCATCATCAAAAAATTGGGAGAAATCACAGCAAAAAGAAGAGGTAAAATGGATGGCTAGTTACACAAGCAAGCATGCAAAGATGTAGATATAACAGAAGTTAAAAGTCATTCTTGCAGGTACCAATGAGAAATCAAAACTTGTTGTTTCAAAAGATTTACTGCATGGAGAGTCTCCTGATAACTGGCATGTTCTAAATAAAGCATTCACTTCAAATGGCAGCACCGTAGCAAAAATGTATCTATTACAGGGCTGCTAATAAGCAAATGTGAGCAATATTTCTTGACAGCAGGCTGTGGGTGTTTTTTAATAAATCTGTGTTAAGTAAGAAAGGGATAAAAGTTGAAACCCAAATAGCAAACCACTTTGGCTACTGTTTTCTCTCTTCAAGTATAGATGGATGCATTGACCCCAATCAGAAATTCTCGAAGGATAATTCTGGTTAGTAGAAGCTAATGTGGAATTAAATGTGTATACATTTGTGTATGCGTTCCCAGAAAAACTAATGATACGATTCCACATGCTGAACGTGTTCCCCACTCCTCTTTGTTAATACAGTGTTGCTTATGCTCGGCAGTAAACTATTATTTCTGTGCTACTTCTGTAATTACATTTAATAATCAGCTCTCACAGTCCAATAGTATTAAACGTAGGAGTCTTTTCAACAAACTATGATAAATAGCTCCTTGCAGAACTGTTGTACTTGAGGAAGCTTTATGGCGCTCTCTGTAAGATTTGTCATTTTCTTAATGCAGCTTCAAAAAGCTTCTGAGCTTCGTTATGGACCGTCACTGTATTTTTCCCTTCCCCCTCTGCGTGTGAGTGTAGCTGGGTAAATGAAGCTTAATGTGCCATTTCCAAGCACTGTGACACTCCTCCAGGGCTGGTTACATTTACCATTGCTAAAGTCTAAATAAGTGAGTTTTAATGAGCAGGAATGCTTGCTAATAGCTGATTCAGGTACTTAGTAGTCTATGTTATTTAACTGTGGTAGAATTACAGAACATAAATGGTCTGATGATTAATAGATGTACCTGCTATGTATTGCAGCCTAATAGTTTTTGTCATTAAAGAACTATCTTAACATCTTCTGGTTTGGATGTGGTTGGGAAGGAAAGGACTTGCTGGTAGATGTGTATCATTGGTAACTTACACCTTAAAAGACTTAATACAGTAATTTCACAACACCGTCAATATATTGTTCAGTAAAGTTAATGAACTCGTTAGAGAATGGTGATATTTGTGTACTTCAGCTACCTGAGGTGGTCAGCTCAGCAGATTCAGTCACTCTGCTTAGTGCTGTCAAAAATAAATTCAACCCATCCTTTTAAGGTCAGAAATAAGACAGTGAATTAGATCTTTATCTCCTTCCTTCTCTTGTCCTGCTAACTTCAGGCAGTGGTAGAGGAACCAGGAAGAATAGTGCTGTATTGTATTGTACTGTACTGTTTCAAACACTTCTTGATTTGTGGACCAGCAGGTGGCAAGAGGGGGGGAAAAAAAAGGCAAAAAATAACAGATGAACAACAAATGAACAAGAATGAAGAAATAATAGCGTCCAACATTTGTTGCGTTTTGCGCCGAGATACTCCAGAAGACACTGCAGTATTTATGGAAATAGTATAAGGACTGTTTTGAACTGCAGCTAATGGGACACAGACTGCTGCCTGCCAGGCTTGTTCACAGAGTCCCTTCTGCCTTTTTCCTATTCCATCCCACGTTTCAACCTGACGTTGTTTTTTGGATCACAAGGAGGAGATGTCAGGACAGAAAGGACTTAAGTAGTGACTTTAGCGTTGACTAACTAGTAGAGAGAAAGGCAGTGACTATGTCAGCAGGTGGATCAAAAGACAATATGGGCAGATGTCTGAAGGAGATGTTGGCACCACTGGTGTTCCAGGTAGAGATGAGCTGTTTTCAGTAGTCCTGTGCGTATCCAATGAAAGCTCTGATAAAGAAAAGCATCCAAAATGTAGGCAGGCTTTTCCAAAGTCATCAAATGCTTCCTCAGATCTGTGTTAAGGTAACTGCAGCATTGGTCAAAGCTGGTTTCTGTTCCCGTAGCTGGAGGTGTAGACAGAGCAGCTTGCACTGTGCCCAGAATCCCTCCTACTGCATGGCACAGCAAGAGCGGTCCTTGTGAGACTTCCAGTATTTGAGAGCTGACTGCTCTCAAAACTGGAAGTAGGAAGCCCCCAAAGCCTGGAAAGCTGTGGGGTTTTTTTGTGGGGGCAGGGGGAGGTTGTAATTTTTTGGTGTTTTTTTCCCCTGGTATCTGCAAAGGCAATTTCTGTAGAAAACAAGTTGTTTGCCTATCGGATTGAGCAAGCAAAGCCATCCTCTTCCTAACTGATGTTAGTTCTTCTAAGCTGCTTATATTTTAACATCTCACTTTGTTCCAGAAGTTCCTCAGCTTCACAAAACTTCAGAGATTCCCAAATGCATGTCTCTGCCTGGTCTTGGGTAAGGAAATGAATAAGTATTTGAATACCTAATGGCTGAAGTATCCGAGTTGTTCTGATTCAGTAAAGTATTTTAAGACCAGGATGAGGTGTCATTTTCAAGCTTGGCATTTCTTGGTGTGGAATCAAGAGCTAGTTCTCTGAAAAAGGTTTAAATAAAGCCACCAAATTCTTTGAGTGGCTTAAAGTCTGTATATATTAGTGAAAACATCCAGCGCCAGGGAATACTGAAGTTTTGAACTGCTAGCCTGTGAAACTGGGGGGGTGAGTGGGAAGAGTGAGGTGTGGGCATTCAATGGAAAACAGTTGTTAGGGGGGCTTTTTCTAGCTGGCATTCATCACCTAAGACATCAACATTTGACCTAACCAACAGCTGTTACATGATAAAAGACATTTGTGTAGATGGTACATATAATTGCTCCCCACACCCTATGCAAATATGAGAAAGTCTTAAATATCGGAAGATATTTGCTGCAGCCCTGTACAACATCCTAGAAACTAAGGAAAGAATCTAGGCCATCACAGCCTGTAGTACTTGAATAATTTCCATGTCTTTCTTCATATATCGTATTCATCCTTGTGATTATATGACTTCTTCTGTGGAATTTAACGTGACCCAGAATTCTCCTTCAGTTCTACATTTGTACAACTGAGTTTGACCTCAAATTACTGCTGAGACTTCAGGCGTGGTCCTCCTCCTTTCTTTTGTACAGTGGAAAAGAGATGGTTGCAAAGTATAACGCTGCAACTGATGGAAATGGTAGCATGAGCCACGGGTCAGTCAAAGACCAATTGTGCAGAATTTTCTACCTAGCGAGGTTACAGTAGGTTTAACGAGCATATGGGAAGGAACATCTGCTCTGTTATGGTCTTTCTTCTCGTTTTGGAGAGAGGCAGAGGATATTTTCCTCCTACTGAGCTCATACAGCTCCCTGAGGCAGGAGCCTGGGCATCACTTCTTTCTCTCCCTGTCCTAACAGGGTGAGGATGTCGGAGTTGGTACCACGGTGGATTCTCCTGCATGCTCTTCCTGCTGCTTGCTGAGAGCCAAATTCTGTACCCACGGTGCTTCCTTCCTTCATTTCTGAGGCATTACCTTTCAAAATGCGGCACTTCTCTGAGAAAACACACGGCAACTGTGGTCCCTGTGCTGCACCATCCAGATCTGCACATCCACGATGGCAGGGAGTGACCTTGTAGCAAAGCACCAAAGTGGACCCTTTCTTCATTTCTTCTCTGTGCCTTGGCATTTCTCCCTGATGACCCTGGCTAAATTGCATCCTATCTGTGTCCCCATTGCCAATCTATAAAATGGACACACTGCTGTGTTTCTTCCACCTATCCATTTTTATCTTGCTCTTTAGCACGAGGACAGAAGATAAAAGAGAGGAGTTTTCATCTGACGTCCTTGGCGGGTGCTTAGACAAGCGGCCACGATCTTAGCTGGGTTTTGTGGGTAAATTGCAAGGAGGGAGGATTCGGCCTGAATTATGCTTTAACTTGTGAGTTATAATGCTGCTGTCTTCAAAGATGTTGGGGGTGGTGGTGGTAAAATTTAACAATTTTTTATGACATATATAAAATAGTCACAATGAAGAGGGTGTGTTTTATTTGGGGTATTATTTGTATACTGGATGCACGCTGGACTTACGCTGTTTAGGCGGCAGGCGCTTATCACTAGATACCCAGAGATTTCTTTCCTCCTTACCTAAGGAGGAATGAAAAATTCAGAAGTAGCAAATTTAGAATAGTGTGAAAAATGCAGCTTTTAAAAATAATCATGGGAGAAAACAACAAGCATGTTTGCTCATGTCCTTTATCTCAGTTAGCTAATCTCGCAGAATGTCAGCTTGTATAGAAATAGATTTTTACATATGAACTTGTTACATCACTTCCTAAAAAAAGAGTATTTAGCTTGTACTTAAATAGCACATTCAGAGACTGTTTATGCAGTATTTCTGCTGCAAATGTACCATCCTTGTTAGGTAGCTAAGCTCTGTGTGAAGTGTTAAAACTGCAATGTATTTATTTGATGCTTACTGTGTGAAAGATAAAATACTTATAAAAGAATCAGTTTGAAATCTTGATTTTTAAAAAATATTAAATTGTTTTCTATCATTTTGATCTTTTCTGGTCATAGGGAACAATTATAAAATAAAAGATACACTAAAAGCATGTGATACAGAGAAAGAAAGCCTTCCATGAAATCCATCAGACTGGTCATAGCAAAACTGAATTCAAAATTTAAATCCCATGTTTTATCCAAATGTAGCTTGTTTATTGTGCTGTACTGTAGCAAAGCTGAGAAACTATCCAATTTAAAATCAGTGAAATATCTTGTATCTCACAATGGTATTTCAATACATGCTATTAATTCTTCCAAGTCAACTCGGATATAGTCCCCCCACGTGATTTTAGGAAGAGCAGAGACAACAATGTGTCTTTGGAAGTGCTGTTTTTCAGCTGAAATGTGAAATCAATGTCCTGACCATTTGTGGTCATTAAAAATCCCATGGCACTTTTCTGCAAGAGTAGAGGCATTGACTCCCAAGTCTTGGTGAAATTCCAACTAAGTAATTATATTCCTCCTGATACGACCTTCCTTTTAAAGCTAATTTAATGTTCCTCTTCAGCTGCTCTCCCCTGCTTTAAGTGGAAAATCCGTCATTTCCCTTTGTAAACTTTTCCTTAGTCCTGCTTTATGCTGATAATTAGTAGCTGTCTTTTCTCCTGCTGCATCGTTCCTGCATGTCTATGCAGTAGCAGTGACCATGGGTGCAAGCATGGGCCCCTTGCAATTTGAAAAGCTGTTTATTGATGGTCTGGTTAAAAGCCATTGAAATTAACGGGACGTATCCCTTTGAGTTTGTGGTCTCAGGAGGCATCGATACTGTAGCTGAGAGGTGTTGCCCAACTGGATGTTTTGGACCCCTCTCTACACTGATTTTCTTGTGTAGCAGAGTGCAGCGTGGAGAGACTGTTGGTGGTACAGCGTCTGCTCCCCGGCTGCCTGTAGGCAGAGCCAGGAGAGAGCGGTAGAAAACATCAGGTGCTTTGTTTGTTCTGGCAAATCCGATTTGGCCATGGGGCAAAACAACTTCACGGCTATGCAATATTTGGAAACATTTCAAGGTAGAACTTCCTAGTTATCAACATCATTGCAATTTGTTACACGCACCTTATCAGCACAGTTGGCATATCCAGGTATGGCCATAGTGGATATTCCTGGAAAAATACGATCCTCTCAGATACCTCATTTCTCTTCAACTTGTACTTATTTTTGTTCACAAATATCTCCCCTCTGGTATGATTGATGCTTGTGCCAGGTGTAGGACTCTGTTTAGTAAGTGGTTGAACGTTTCACCCAGACCAGAAATACCACCTTAACCTTGGGGCGTTTTTTTGTGCTTCCTGGAAAATGAGCATAAGTCATAGCACTAACTGCTGTTGCATGTCGCAGGGAATCAAATGGGTCATGGTCTCTTGTCCTGGAGTTCGTAGGACTTTCTAACCCTCCTGGTTGAAACAATGACTGCTGACTCTGATGCCTACAACCATGACCTCAGGGTTTGGACACTTCTCTTCTAGGGTGGAAAACTCTCATATTCTGCGTCTTGGGGGTTTTCTGCTGGAATTTGTGCTGCTTTCGTAATAGCACACCATGCAGATCCCTTCTTCAGCTCCACCGTTATCCTTATGTCCTTATCCTTGTGTGCTGTAGGCGGCTTTATCCTCTCCTCAAAGTGTGAGATGGGAAAAGGAAGAACAGTGACACGATTGCAGGAATGTGTTGCTGCTTTTCTTTTTGCATCTTCCCTAGCACCCTGGTAGATTACTTCGCTTGGATCCGTATGCTTTTCTTTTCAGAACAAAAATTGTTCTGAGATGGAGACCTAAGGCTTTCCACATCACTGAGGGCCATGATCCTGCAGAAGCAAGAATTTTTTCTGAGCGTAGTCTTGACTCACACGGTTTGAACTCAGTTCTTGTTAAGTTTCCTGGCGTGCATCTATCAGAAGATATATAAAACTACCTCGGTCACCCTATAAAGCCCTGCCCTGTCTGTTGGGCCTCAGTTTGCATCCTTGCAGAAGCACAGCGTAGAGTATTAAACCGGACAAAAATGTTGCACAGTTAAACCTCAGAGCTGTGTTGTGCCCTTCACGTAGGTGGGGAACAGCAGCTGCCAGTCAGCCTCTGAGAGCAGAGCACCATATGATTTCGCAGTGAACAAAACATTTACTACAAACACAACACTTTCCAAATAGTCTGAAGAGTTTTCCTGAGCAACTTTCTTTAAACAAAATTAATAGGCAGTAAAGTCTGTTTGCTGATCTTTATGCAGATCTTCCCACTTCCACTTCACTATAAGGTTTTGACTAAAATATTTATACTTTTCTGCTGTGGTACACATCCTACTCCGATCCTACGGGAAAGGATTTCTCAGCCTGTAGAGAGAAATGACAAAATGTGAGTGTGGCGCTTGGCTCGCCCACACTGGCATTCTGGGTTTGAGAATAGCTATGTAGTCCTCTCTGGAGGGTGCAGAGCCTCTTCAGTAGGTTGAAGCTACTCACAGGTCTACTGAACAATTTGCAAACCTGCAGTTTGATTTTGGTGGGTTTTTTTTGGGGGGAGGGGGGGGCGGGGAGGAGACCACAAAAACGGGTCTAATGTGATGGGGTAGCACTTTGGGGTGCAGATCTCCCACCCAACACTTTCACCTTCCATATGTAAGGACCACGTGGCCCCAGAACCATCCTGCACAGCTGAACACAAGACGCCGGGAAACTGTAAATTACCTTCCTGGGAATGCTGTGACTGCACTTCGGAATGTCCACCTAGCAGCTTCTCTAGAGTCTTTAGCCTTGTCCTCTTCTGTCCTTAGCGTCGTTGTGCATTAGCTTATCCCATTTGCATTGGCACTGATTTCAGTGGAATTCGGGGCATCCCTGATGAGGTATTTACGCTTCCATCCTTACTCTTTTTCAAGGTCATCCTTTCATATCATAGGTAGGACATGAAAATACACGGTCTTATATTCGTTTTCCTTTTCACTACTATCCTTCTTTTGTTTCTATCCATTTAAAATAGACTTTTTTTTTTTATCCTGTAGATACATTAAATTGTGAGTTATGTTTATTGTATGTGTCATTTGGGAGTACTAGGGATCTGAAAATTGGTTGTGTAAGTCTAGTTTCGGTTTCTTGAAATACTGCAGAATGAGTATCCGTTATCTTTAAATAAACTTTAAGGGTTTTCTTGATGAGTAATTTGCTCCATAAGATTTTCTTTTTTAAAACTCCCATGAAAAATATTTATAGAGCAGTGTTTCAATTCCTGATATTTATAGGACACTTACAGTGGACATTAACCATCTTCAGCAAACCATGTACCATTTATTTCCAGTGACATTGCAGGGATAATTGTGTTTGTTTTCTAGGAAAATAGTATTTTTAGTTTAATAATCTAAAGAGGTTTTTAAATTCTGTTTAATGGTTTGGATGTTTACTGAGTTGATGAGAAACAGCGATATCTTTGGATAGCTGGGAAGTAATCAGACTTTAACTTGTGAGTTTTACAGTTTTATTTGGGTTTGATCTATATTCAAAAAATCATTACATTACACATTTTTTTCTAAATTGGAATTTGATCTGACCAAATGTGAAACTGGCAACACAATTAATTATGTTAAAAATGTATATACTAAAGGCCTGCAGCATCTTTGTTTAAGATCTGATCACATTCAGATTTTTTACCATTGTATCGACTATTTAATAATTGTTTTCATAAGGCCAGCATCTCTTGTAGACAGGGTTATTTAAAAGAAATGGAAATCTGTAGAAATTTAGATGCACCAATCACTCACTGCTCTCCTCAGAAGCTGTCAGCGTGTTTCCAGTTTAACGTCCTCTTTTAAACACAGCTTCTTCTGCTTCGTGATGCCTCCTGCAATACCCACCTGCGATTTGCCTGGTTGTCTCCTTAAGCTGGATGAGCAACTGCTACTTTATAAAATGTGCTCCCATACCCTAAAGCAACAAGGTTTGTGCTATTCTGTTATTGGAGAGATAATAGATAGCTAAAGGCTAGGGAGTCCCTTTAGAAGAAGAAACAAAGCAGCGCCCAGCCTGACTTTTTTGCCCAGGTTCTTTCCCCAAAAAAGCATTTCAATGAAAGGAAATGGTGCCTGCGATTAGTGGTAGAAGGGAAAAAATTCCTGACTGTTGCAACCATTTAGTCATCCAGTTCTTTGATAGGTTGCGGAAAATACCATATCAATTATTTGAACTGTACAAGTTGCGTGTAGGGCTTGGAAAATAAGGTGGTGTGATACCAACGTGCAGGAGAGTTTAATGAAAATAAAATATCTAAAATATACAGCTGTATCAAATTATCCCATAGAAACCAAGTCTGAATTGCTCCACTCTAATTTCATTTTCTTATCTCTTCCCATTCTCTTCCTCTTGCTCCTGGCTCTCACCTTTGATGTCATTTATATCACGGACTTTGTTCATCACAGGCACTTGTTAAATACACACGTGCCTTTGCTGGGGTGGGAACGGGCTCTTCTGAGAGGGCTCAGATATTGGTCGGTCTGATGCTGAATGGTGTGTGCAAGACAAGGGTGGGAGCCATTTCTTTATTTTTTGCTTATTCCTCTCTGCGACCACTGAACACGGTTCTGCTCTGTGCCTTTCGCAGCAGAGCACTGGGAGGTTTAAAGCAACCTCCTGTGATCGGCAAACTGCACAGCTTGAAAACAGAGACTCAACGAAAATGTAAAGCTGTGCATGTTTAGCAGGACCATTTTATCTTCCCTGACACTGTAATGGAGTCTACAATTGCCAGTGTAAGCATTAAGGAAAAAGCTTGGGTGTTGTTGTGGGGTGCTCAATGAAAAATGAAAAAATAAAAAATAAAAAAACCCAAGACCCTTGTTGCTGCTCATAGTTCATATAGTGCCAAAAAACATGGAGGGTCTATGACTAAAGAGGAGCTCTGAATTATTGTGGTTTTAGTATAATAACTCTGTAGTTGCCCCGTCAAAAAAAAAAAGCTTCAGAACGTATCTTTCTTTTTTCTTTTTTTCCCTTTGGATTCACAAAGAAATTAGGTTTAGGGGTTCCAGCTGTATTTGTACAGATTTGTACTCTTGCAACAAAAATGTGTAGGCTTGGTTCCACACGTAGAAATCACTAGATTAATGGGTTTGGGAACTGTTAAAGCAAGAAAGGTTTTGAGACCTTTGTTAATTACCTTCATCACCCCCCCAAAAAAAATTAGATTCCCCAATCACCACCATGTAAAAGTGGACGGAAGGATTTTCTGTAACTCAGCTGTAAACAAGGAGAAGAGATTAATGTTGAGAATTGTCCCATGCCATGAGTTCAAAGCTACAGGTGGGGAATTTTGCAATCTGGATCTCAGCTGAAGCAAAATGGGGTCTGAGCTAACCAGCTCTCTCCCATGCAGCAAACCTAAACGTAGGACCGAGGTTTCACAACTGGATGAGCCAAGTGTGAAATGAGATGGGCCTCTGGTCAAGTGTAGGAGAACGAAGCCCTTTATGCATCCTTGCTGGGTTTTTTTAAGGTCTTGCACGTGGGAAAGAAAGGAGAAATGGAATTATCCATCTGTTTCCTGATGTATGGATACGGCCTAAGCAAATGTGTTGGCATGGGGAGCAAGGGCACACAGTGGTGGTAGATCTGGGATGTGTTTTAAGGATTGTGTCCATAGGTAAGGATAATGTATTTAATTGTGCTTTAAAAATGCTTTAATTGTGCTCACTTTCACTCTCTCACTGGTTTCCCTCAAACAGGTTGCAAACCCACAGAACAGATTCAAGCAAGTAAATTGGATCAAAAATCACAGATTTGGAAAATAACTATTGCCTAAAACACAATATAAGAAGAATTAACATTAACATGATATTTTTTTCAGTGCATGACATGGTTGTAAATCTGTCTAGTGTCTTGTTTTTACTGTAGCACTGAAAAAAGGGAACTTTTTCCACTGGAAAATTGGCCTGGTGCTACATTTTGGTTATGTAGGATCATGCAGTGCTGGCATTTGATATAGTGATAATTTTATGCTGAAAAAAACGAGTAATTGAACCACTGAGAACTTTATTCTGACGAAATCCTTAGATCACACTCCATCATCTGTTTTTCACATTCTTGTGTATATGATCAGGGGGATGTTGCATCCGCAAATGATGCATTTGCGCATAAAGGTGTGTACATGTGTCTGCACGCCTATAAAATATAAGCAGTACAAAGGCATCTCTAAAATTTTATAGCTTCTTTAAACACAGGCTAATTTTTCCTCGCTTTTTGTCTTTCAGAGAGACTGCCACAGAGTTATCTGGATCATTACCCAGGTAAGCAAGTTGCTGTAAACTGCATCCGTCTATCAGTGTCTGGAAGGTGCTGAAAGAAGCATGACCTTTTGAGCCAGAACACGGTCCTTTTCCTAAGGAAAACTGCTGGCATATTGAGGACTGGGGGTGCAGAGGGGAGAACACACGCTGCGTGCCATAGACAGACAAACGACTACGAAATACTGGCGTGACCAAAACTTCACAGCTTAAAGCGACACGTTGGAGTTGCTTTGAGGCTTAGCACAGTTGTGCACCTGATGAGCAAAATCCCAGATGTGGCTTTCCTCCAGCTGTGCAATTATAGCCGGTGCAGGTGGTTTGCCTTTTGCTTTACGTTTCACCTGAGGGATGAGGGGAGGGAAATGGGAGGCAGGAGGAAAAAAACACTGTGATCTTAAGGCATTTTCATTTGGAAAGCAGCTTAGACCAGACTCTTCTATGCTGAGAAAGCTTTTCATAAAATAATAGAAGTAGACAAGACTCCCAGGCTGCGAGAGAGGTTTTTGAAGAGAGACCTGCCTACGTATTGTCAGAGGATGCAATAAAATGCTGTAATCACGCAGATAGAGAAAAGGGTGGAGAGAAGGGAAACAAAAAAATCTGATACGGTGACCTGTCACTTAGCAAAAATGCCTGGTGAGCAAAAAAAAAAAAAATGGTGCTCTCGGTCCTCTTGCATCTTCTGCCACCAGTTTAGCTCTTTGAGGCACAGGGGGTTTTAATGAGGTGATGGTGTGGGGTTTTTTGATGTCCTCTGACTAATACCAAGGTTGTAGTCCATACAATATATAATGCTAAAAGGATATTTCAACAAGAAAATCAGTTTTCTTCAAGCATGGTAATGCATACAAGTTATTTCTGCTTCTAAGGCCGAGAAAAAACATCTGCCTCCATGTGCATGTGGGGTTGGCTTGGCTGTGTTGTTAAGCTGTAACAAATACATTTTCACTGTGTGTCATGGGGTTTTCCCCCTTTGTAATGTATCCCCTTGTTTTGTAGGTACAAACTAGTGTAATTTATCAGTTGTTCATTTATTAGATACCTTTCTTCTTACGACTTACCATCCTCAGTTGTGCAAGCAAACACACGGGTAATATTTTGCCAAGTGTTTGAAGCACTGACCAATGACCAGGCCTACCTGATCCGTAAAAGATTTTATTTATGTTCCTTGCAAAAGAGTTACAATTCTTCATACATACCCCCCAAAAAAAAAAAATAATAGAGATTCAACAGAGTAGCTGCCTCCTTGATTAGGAATGTCAATAACACTGCCTAGGTGTATCTTTTACTGCTTTCAGTGCTCAAATATTTCCAGTTTGACTGTATGCCCCTAATTGGTTAGGTATTACATGACTAATATACTGGAAACATGAAGTCCTTGTACTGCAGAAATGAATTCCACTTTAAATTAAAGTTAAAATGAGAGATATAGGTGGTTGAATAAACATCCAGTTTCATACTTGCCATTAATGATTGCCTAAATGTGTTTTTCGAATTATTACCACAAGGCTTTAATTTCGACTATAGCAAGATGTCACAAGTAAAAATCAGGTTATACAAGCAATGTGCACAAGGCATTGTAATTGTGTTATAAATATTAAAACCAATGATCTTGTCTTGATTTAAAACAAATGTTTAGAGCTCTGCGCAGGTTGGCTAGTCCTCCAGCCTTCTCGGGGATTCACCTGTTCCTGCACTTCCCTAAATAAGCACTTCCTTGGGATTTTTAATCTTGCGGTGTGATGTATTAATCTAATATTTTTGGTTCGTCTTTCAAACGTCAGGTGAACTGTCTGGCTAATATTAAGTCATAACAGTGAAGCAGTTTAATTTTCCCACCACCATCCCATCTTCTCCCACCCTCACCCTGCGACTACTTTACAACGTATAAAATTTGAGGTGTTGCACCTTGAAGTGATGAAACTAATAACTGCTTTCCTATAGTCGCTGTGCTTGTTGTTTTTTGTCCGAAGGGGCAGAAAAAGCCCTTTGTAATGCTGGAAATGGAACTCTCATTTGTGCAGGCAAACATGATGCCTTTTCTCAGGGCAATAACAACTCGTGGATATATTTGTGGCCAGGACTGATCAAATCCTTCTCAAGTGCCTAAACCCGGTGAAAGGGTTTTCGCTGCAGGCAATGTAAGTGTGAGTAGTTGTGTCTGTTCATGGAATATTTTGTCTGTCAGGAAGGCTAAGGCACTGGCGGCATTAATTTTATTGTCATTAAAAAAATATATATTTCCTCAAACCCCCTTCTGAATTTTACGTAGTCGAATTAGAGAAGTTGGGGAGCTGTTCCCAGAAAGACTTGTAAATAGTCAGAAGTTACAAAAGAGAATATCTTGAATAGTCTCTCTTCTCCTATAGTAATCAAGAAAGGTTACTAAAGTGTATTTTTAAAAGAGAAAATATAACAAAGTGGTTTGGTAAATGGTGAATTTTTAATGTAGTAATTTTCCATTAAATTACTGCTGATTGATCTCTAATGATTATATTTAAGAGGAAGAAGAAATGACCTTACTTCTTGCCACTGAGGAATATGTACCATTGATAGGCAAAAGGAGAAATATGTGAGTTGGTGGACATCATTTAGGAGGAAAGCTAATAGATTAACTTTGCCTGTAGAAAGATATAAAAATATTCAGCATGATTATATTGTGTCAGTTCCAATTTATCAGTTTTTTCTGATGATTTGAGGAAGCTCAGGCTAGAGAAGGAATTGAAAATTTAAACTTAAAATATGATAAAGAAGCTTTACAATTTTTATATTAAATGGCATTATTATATCTATGAATGTATATTGTTTTTTCGAAGAAAGGCTTTCTGTGTGCAACAGCACATCAAAGAATGGATCTTCCCAAGGAAAACTTTATAATAATATTAAGTTGTTCATTGCATGACCTATTTAGAGTACTCGGATACTTCTTGTTGTAGACTACATAATTAAATTTTAAATGGAACATGATAAAGAAATTATACTGGTGATCTCTAGAGATTTGAATACCCTATTTGGATCTTTACAAGACTGTAGTGAAGGCATTCTTTAAAATTTAATAAAGGTCTGGCCTATTTTTTTTTTTTCCTTTTAGATGTTCTATAGCTGCTATAGCAGTCCTATTTCAAACTGTATTTGTTCTCAGCATTACGTAGATGGTACCTGCGATAACAGACCAAGCTAAAAGTGTTGGAAGAAATATAGCTTAACAGGAGAAATCCACCATTTAAACATGATACGGAACAATTAATGAGTGAAGATAAGCTCCTAAACTCTTGTGGTACATAAGCTTGTAGCCACCCTTTCATAGACCAGCATCTGAGCTGGGCAGTCGAGGGGAGCTGTAAACTGGGGAGAGGATGTGCTGGAGCACAGTGCAAAGCCCTGTGGGCAAGAGGGAGATGGTGTTTGGAGCTTAAATGAGAAAATGTTTAGCTTCAATATCAAAGGAGTGATTTCAGTCTCTAGCCACTTCTGTTTGTTTCTGTGCAAGTTACTTTATATTTAAAGAAGAACAAATATTTTACATATAGACTAACCACATGGATTATTTATTTGCTTAACACCATGTTAGTAATGATAACAGAAGTAAAATTTGGGCTACTTTTCCACTTTTATGTTAATGGCTCCATTTGAAATTTGACTTGGGGATGGGTATAAAGTTTAACTGGTCATTTGCTCCTCTAAGCTGTTCTTATTTACTGTTAAAAAAAAAATTCAAGAGAATAATTTGCACAGATATTTTTTGTAGACAAAAATGTAGAAGGATCTCTGCAGCCCCTGCTTAAATCGTGAGCATAGCTCAGGAAAACTTGTATTTTGAGGTAAAGGCCATCTTAAAACTGTCAGTTAGAAATCTTTTTAGAAAGGTGGAAGGAAATCGACAATGAAATATAATGGCATGGAAACATTGATGTGAAAACAATCAAGTATGTTCAAAATGGAAATCTAAGTATCTAGCTTTTCTTAGAGTTGTAATAATTTGCAAACTTTACATATTTTAAACCAGTGGTCTGGAGTAGGGTACAAATTTTAAGCCCTCCCGAGTTGGGGTTTTGTTCTCTACCTTTCTATAAATTTCTTTAATAGTGTCTAAGTTCCATTTACTGTAGAGACTTATGTTCTTGCATGTCTATGGCATTTTGAAAATAGAATTTAAGTACTGAAGTCACTTTGGTACTTTTGAAAAATGTTAACCTGCAACTTCACCATTATTTAAATCTAATGCAACTAAGCTTTTATCTAGAGGGAAAAGAAGAATTGACAACCCACCATATGACAAGCAAAATGAAATCTCTTGATCACTAACTGTCAGCAGTCTTTCTAATACCATTGTGTTAGGGAATGATATGTCTTCCAAGAAGCTAAGTACACGAGGTTTTGAATCATTTCTGTCTTGACAGCCTAACCCAAGTAACTGCTTGTAAGTGCTTGGATGAATTATAAAATCCATGTGGCTCTGTAGAGTGAGTTAATAAAACATCTATGAGCATTTTAATTACTATAAAATGAAAAAGATTTTATCCTGACAGTAATAGGGGCATGGACTAAAGACCTTCTTGACATCTCAATTGCTGTCTTCAGCGTGGACAGTGGGAACTGGGGTTAGCTTCTGCCTTTGCTCTTCTCATCCCCTTCAGGTCTTCTGCCAAGCAATTTCTCTCACTCTGAGAACCCCAGGTTATACCTTTCCCCCTTCACGTTTCATATATTCTTGATGTCCTCTCATGTCACCCATGCTGCTTGGCCAGTCGCGTTAGGCTTGAACGCCTATCCACTTACACCATACGCGTCTGCCAACCTATGACAGAATTTTCCTTGGCTTGGTATAACATTTACTGAAGTTTTACTCTCCCTTAAATAAAGCAGGGATTTGACATAGTCCATTTGTGACCCTCTCTTCTAATGGAGAAGTTCTGCTTCCCACCTCCAAATCCTTTCTCAAAACTCACTTTCTTTTAGAGCCATATAAATAATAGGTCAAGAAAATACTGTGCATCCCCGGTGGCAGGCAGTGGTGGCTGATAACATTAAAATCTCTTGAATGTCAAACTATATGCAGCTAACCAGAGTTAGTATTTGGAAATGATATCATCTTGTACCTTTTCTGAAACTACATCATTAAAAAGAAAAGAAAATGATTCCAGCCCTCGATATTTAAATGTTCTCAAGTCAAATGTTTTAAAGAGCAAGTTTTCCATAATTTGGATGCCTGCCATTTTCTGAATAAAATAATTATTTTAAATTGAGGCTTGAATTTAACTAATCACTCCCTTTAAAAAAACAGAATAAATTCTTATGTTTGACCTTTGTCTATGCTTCAGGTGCTTATTTCTAAATAATATTTTCTTTCATCTAACCTTTGAGCTGCTTTTCTGTACTGCAAGCAGGACTGTCTGTTACCCATCGTATGTGCTGTATAGCAACGCCTTGATATTCTTTGGTCTTTCTGAGGTGCTGTAGTACAAATTATAATAATTATTTGGGATAGTAATGGGTTTGATGTTATCATAAGTGAAGCTGGGGTTTTTTGAGGGAATAATACTCAAGATGTCTCTGAACTATTCTGATTTTTATTTTCTCTAAGTACAGCTTCAGTGTCATTAAAATGTGACATGGAGTTATTCCTTATAGTAGCTGTCAGCAGTTTTTTTTGTTGTTGTTTTACATCCATTTCGAAATATGTTTTTTACAGCTAATGTTAATCTTAAAACACACTTATGTGCAATCTGATCCCTTTCTGAAGAGATATTTTTAAAATCTTAAGAGGAGCCTAAGAAGCATAGGGATGATTATCCATATGTGCTTACTGATGACTTGCATTCAGAAATTACTAAGATACCAATGGCAGGATCACAAAAGTCCTCAGTCTAAAGAACCAGGGGAGAAATAAAGAGAAATAGGTGCTTTATCTGGGGACAGGGTGAATAACCTTGGGGAATTATTTTTCTTCCTCCATAGCCCAAAAGTGGAGCCTGAGGGAACAGCATACACTAGATGTTTCACCTGATGATAGCTTTAATTTAAGGTGAGTCCTAGCAGCCTGAGTTTCATAAGTGTTAAAGTGCCAAGTGACGTAAGCAGATGCCTACTGGAATTTTGAGGACACTGGCATGCCTAACCTCAAAAAACTTTCAATATTTGCTACTTAAGTCCTAAATATAGACTCTGAGAAGGAGGGGGGAAAGTCAAGCAAAAATGATTGTCGGACTTGATACGACTCTGACCCAGAAGGCAGTAACTCTTCTCACAGTACAGAGCCCTCAGAAATCATGGCTCGTGGTCTTGAAACGGCTCCTAACTATACGTAGCCTTTGAATCTTAAAATGAGCATAAGTGATTTTATTCACTGACCTGGGTTTTGAACCCACAACCATTTTTCACCAGCAATTGTTAGCATCTCTTACAAACGCTAATGAATTTGACAGCAGACCTTTATCTTAAAAGTCTGGTAGGGCTTTTATTTTTATTCCCTATTGTAAAACTCTAAAACTAGAGACATATTCCCTTCCCTTTTCTTTCTGTTATTCAGCTTTACCAGACTTCCAAGCATCTTTTTAACTTGTCTTACAAAGCGTTGCCATCCAAACGTTCCCGATGAGGATAACGTGTAACAGAAATGAAAGGACTCAGATCTCTTCATTTCCATTCCTGAAGGTGAATTCCAAGATCATGATTATTTTTATTTATACAGTGCCTAAAGAGTGCTAAATACTTTATGGAACAAATAAAAGACCTCTTGTAAAAAGCACGCATTCCTATAATCTAATTTTAGTCTCAAATCAGGCAGTATGAATGCTAAGCAGCAGGGCTCGAAGAAAAACGGAAGGTATATGAGGGCTACGCTAATAAGATTGAGCAGTTATTTAGGTTCATTATCTGTTCCACTTAACAGTGCTGCAGTATCTTACTGGTTTAAGTTAAATTTACACTGGTCTGTAGAGAACATTTGACTGACACGGGAATGGTATTTCTTGGGTTTGCTCAAAAAATGAGCCTTTGAAGAGCAGCTTAAATGAAGATAGAGAAAGGGACCATTGCAGGTGGATTTTGAGAGGCCATTCCCATTTAAGAAACAGAAAAGGGAATCAACTTAAAATACAAAATCTTTTTTCCCTCGTCCTCCTCCTCAACTTTATTTCCCAGCTCAGTTGAAATACTTGTGCTCCAAGTTCATCGTGTGTGTGGACCTTTGCTTAAGTGTTGTTTTAGCACTTAAGATCATCAGAAAGATGTTTAGAAAGTCAGTGCAAAGAATGAAGCCTGTCGGAGTAACTTCAGATGTGAATACACATTTTTTGGGGGGAAAAAAGGTGTCTTCACATCTGCCTCTGGAGAAGCAGCCCAGCAACCAAAGTCAAGGAGAGCATTGTCAACATGGCAGAGTTGAGGAGCTTTCTCCTGGGACCTTTGCTAAAGTAGAGATAAAGCATGTACCATATATTATGAGATAGATAGATATATATATATATAAAATAATATAATACGGAGTATTGTATGTTTTATCAATAGTTAGCAATGAACTGTTGATATACAGGATTTTTTGTGTATTGTCCTTACCATTGGTCCCAGAACAGCAGTAGTAAGAGACAGGGATGGGACGGTATCAGGAAACCCACACCCGAAACCCTGGAACAACAGAGACTACAGTTTAGTGCCCTCCTCAACGTTCTCTGCCTTCTGAGCATCACTTTTATTTATGAAATAATAGCTAGTGTGTCATTCACAACAATTGCAACTATTTGAATGATTCCGAAAGATTTGCTCTGAATTACAAGCGAATCTTAGACAATTCTTGGTAAATTATTTAAGGAGGTTAAAAAAAGAACCACCCAAGAACTTAACACATTCCCCAGTGTTCAAGGTTAACAGTTTATACTTCATCTACATTATATTAAAAACATTTTTACTGGAGTGCATAAATGTTACACATTTTTAAAAGGCAATGATCACAGTGGGACTAGATAGGTTACGTAAAGCCAGACAGGAGACCTGCAAGCAGTAATTAATTGGTGACTGTTTTTCATTTTTTGAGGGTGCTGACTTGAGATTCCTCCTGTGAGACAATGCAGATTTTCCCATCTGTGCCTTGCCTAGAAGCAGGCGGCCCCTAAAGTTTGCCTGTGGTCAGCAGAAGATGACTGTGAGCCCCCAAACACACGTGTTCGGAGCAGCATCTCATTGCGGAGCTGTAACTCTCTCGCTAGCGATGATGTTTTGCCGCTTTGGAGCCACTGAGGACCTACCCCAATTTCTGTGTATGTTCTCCCAATGCATTTTGCAAGTTGTGCCCTACACAGCACTTCTACAACAGCAAAGTGCCGGCGCAGCGCTTCTCTTAACTGGGCTATAATGGAAAATATTTTTCATTCAGACCCTTGGAATTTTTGGAGCTTTCGTATCTTTTTCTGCAGGGAACATTTAAGCCTCAGCAAAGCCATGACGTTGTAGAGTGGATGTAAATCGTGTCTGTTTGCCATAATCTAACCTTAATGAATGCCCTTGGAGAAAGAACGAGGGAATACAAGATGCCAGGCTTCCCCTAACACACAAAAAAATAGAGAACTGCCTCTCAGCCTGTTCTATTTTGCTTCTGAACTTTTAGATGCTCAGCTCACAACAGTTCATGTGCTTAATTTTAGAGAATAGTCCTGCTGACATCAAAGTGATTGCACAAGTCAGTGCAATTTTAGCATGAGTATTGGTGCTTACTCATTGCTGTAAAATGAGTATCATCTGATTCGATCCTGACTTTGTCACCAAGACAGCTCTACTCAGTTAAGAAAGAAGAGTTTACACACAGAAACTCAGGTTTGGTAGCATCTTCTTGAAACGTGAACTGAGACTTGTAAGCTGGAAACCTAAAATAAGGGCCTAAATGGCTCCTAATGCTATTTAGATGTATGGTTTGGATTAATCAAAAGTGCTGGACAACTGCAGGTGCCACTGACTTTTGTTCAAAGGGCAATTGCGCTTTTCTGAACCAGGCTATTGATTCAAGCTCTTAAAAGGTGGCTGTGACATTTAAGAAATCTGCTAAGGCTTGGAGCTCAGGAGCCCATCTTTTAACTAGATGCTCAAAAATTGTCTTTATTAAGATTTTTCTGTTGGGGGGTACAGATGCACCTGCGCCAGTGTGCTCGTGGGTGCCAAAGAGACTTTGGCTTGCCATGTCTCAGTGGCTGGTAGCTTTCATTCCAGGATCGCATGCTGAAGTACGCAGAAGTTCCTGCAACTAAAAAGTTTTATTTAACAAAAATGAAATATTATTATTCATGTCATGAGTAATTGAATCCCCAGATGTTCTCATTCTGTATCAATGGCTGGGGACAATATGACTCTAGATAGACTGTGACAACATGAATTGATTTCTTCTTTCTCTTTTTTCTTTTTTCTTTTCTTTTTTTTTTTTTTTTTTTTTTTAAACCTGCAAAGTGACTGTAGGGTTTTTTTTAGCTGATTGCTTGGAGCTGACATTACAGGCTGTGCAGCTGTAAAAAAGACCTTCTCATTTTCATTGAGAGTAAATAAAATAAAATATTGCGGAAATAGCATTGCTTTTCCCCGGTCCTGCCCCTGCAGAAATAAACAAAGATAACTTGGATAAAGCAATTGAATTTGGAAAGGCATTCACGAGAAGAGATTGTTGCTGCTAACACTGAATATTCAGAATGTAATAATAAAAGTAATCATGTTACTAAAAAGCCACCTGTTACTTTCTTCAGTTTTTATCTAAAGCATAGAGTTCACTTTTTGGTTTCTGAATTTATAGCAGAGAGGCAGTCCAGCTCTTTAAAACCTTATTATATGCAAGGTAGTAATTCCTTATTAAAGTTAAGTAGAAAAAGAAACCATGCTCGCTAACGTTTCTGAAGCTGTTAAAGATGGATGTTTCCACGAAGGAACAGAAGTAGAAAAACTTTAAGTGCTTGTTAAGGCATGCACACACAGTGCATGCAAGCAATAAGTCTGTTTTGCTGAACTGTGAAATTGCACTGAGTAATTTCTCTAATAACAGAACAGATATTGCACCTCTGACCCCAGAGGACCTCCGGGCTTGGCGCAGCCGCCAGCTCTGCCATCAGCAGAAAGTCGCGCAACCAAAGCACAGGCTGCGTGCCGAGCCATGGCGAGGCGAGGAAAAAAGGGGCAACAAAAGAAACTTGACATACAACTTGTAAAGGTTCTGGCTGATTTAAAAATTCGGAAATGATTAATGACGGAGGTACTTTTACTTATTGATGTTTTTCCCCCCCTGTGACCCGTTCTTCAGAGGAGCTGCACAGTTGTGTCCAGAGCTGCGTGTTTGACAGCTGCCTCCTGCTTCCGAGGAAAGTATTCAATCCACTATGAGTGTACAGTAGCAGAAACTTTTAATTGGCATTTCGTGTTAGCTTTCTCTTATAGAAATGATGCGGCGCTGATGTTTTTCCTCCCTGTTATGGAGAATGCCTGTGGAAATAATAGTTCAGTAGCTGGAGCAGGGAAAATAACTGCAGTATCCCTCAGGATAATACTGCACGTGTAGGAAAGGGAAAAGAACTCACATAAGAGAAACATTCAGTTAACGCAGCAACTTATATCTTCTATTTCAAAACTTGCAAGGTGAAAAAGAGTGATGTGGTTTAAAGGAGATATTGATTTGGCTGAGCTATGCATGAACTCGTGCCACAACCCCAGTACTGCTCCGGTCTCTGAACCTCTTAGAATTAATGCAAGGGGTTTAGATTGATTGCTTGAAGTTTTTCTGTAAAAACAGTGAGTCTGATGAATGGCAAGTACTCAAGATGATTAATAAATAAATAAATAAAGTTACTCTAAGGACTGAGAAAAATTTTGTCAGTAGTGCTGTGTAGTTAGAACAAGGCAGTGAGAGACTCTGCTCATTTCTTCTGCCTTCCATTTTATCTTGCGAGTGATTGACTCTCTTCAGCAGCTCCATCAGGTAATGCGACATAAGTGGGAAATAAATTCCCATCATGAATTTGTCTCACAGTGCCAGGGACGTAACAGACATTCTCAGATATTCCCCCACTGGAAAAAATTCAGAGCTCAGGCAGATGTTGAAAATCTGGCGGTCAAATTTGGCTTGCTACTCTAAACAGGTTTTCAAATTTTGATCTTAACTAGGTGATATTTTATTAACTTGTGGAATGCTGTAGGGCCTTGGTAGTGGGTGCTGGGTAATAGAAAACATGTGGCAGGAGCTGTTTATCTTTGCAACACCATAAGAGTTGTTGTTCTAGAAGAAGTCAGTGGTTCATCTGTTAATCTGGTGTTATCTAGCAGCTGCTCTGAAAAACAGAATGGTAAAGTGAAGAAGGGGCAGCTATGGAAAGAAGTATCTGCAGGAAAATCTTCTCAATCCACAGCCAAACCTCTTTTCACACCAATAAGCAGATGCTTTATATCATTGTTTTTTATGGGGTTTAGGACTTTTACAGCTCCTGATATTCTACCTTTTCAAGACATACAGGTGTCCAGTTTTCTTCTGACTTTCAGCTTGACGCTTTCTTTGGATGAACCAAAAACATGTTTCCATTTGTAAATTCAACTTTGAATTAACTTTATTCTGTGAGACAAGGCACAGCCTTAAAGACTTATGGCTGGAGTTCACAAAAACAATAAATAAGGAAACAAGGATTACCAACAAATAAGGAAAAGCTCCAAATTCCCTTTTCCCACCCTCTGCTTCCTTGTATTCTGCATGCATCAAAGCTGGTCTCTTCTGACCTTCTAGAGGCTTATAAGATTTATGGTCTCTATAAATCCTACGGTGAAGCATCAAGTCTAATACAAGAAAAATCAATCTGTCCAAAGCAAAAAGACACATAAACCAAAACAAAACCCCCAAACCTCCACCAAGCTCGCCTTTGATATTAATCTTCCTGTGTGAGAACCTCTCAGAGTAACTAGAGGCAGTTGCGCATGAATTTCCTGTGTCCAGAACTGCCTGTGCAATGCTCACCTGTGGGCTGCTGCTATCAGGCATGGAATCATGGAATGGTTTGGGTTGGAAGGGACCTTTAAAGGTCATCTAGTCCAACCCCCCTGCAATAAGCAGGGACATCTTCAATTAGATCAGGTTGCTTACAGCCCAGTCCAACCTGGCCATGAATGTTTCCAGGGATGGGGCATCTCCCACCTCTCTGGGCAATGCGATGCATCAGGCATCTTTTGCTTCTCTTACCATGTCTTTAAGTCTTCCTTACATTCAGAAATTCTCAAAACGTGCTTTCAAAAAAACCCCAAAACAATCTGCTTCAACCACCAGTCTCTCTCACTGGCGTTTCCTGATTGAAAAAAAGGGGCCTTTATCACATATCCCATATGTGCTTTATGGTGCTCAGACTTGATAAGTGAGATATGATTTTATAATGAAAAATCCCTCAGGGAAGCGTGCAGATGTACTGTAGAAAGATACTGACACTGTGCTTTATTTGTAGGAAGGGCATGAACATTTCCTCCCCTTCTTTTTAACAGAACAGAATATGGAATGAAAAAATAGACCTGTGTCTCTTATAAAACTCCTGAATATACGTCCAAGCGGTGACTGAATGATGTTCAGATGTTAAAATGGTATTCTGCAATGCATCAGGCTAGAATTTGGAAAAGATAATTGATCATTGATGATATCACTGTCTCCTTTCTTTCAGCAAAATTTGTAGCCTTTTGAATTTGAAATGAATGCTGCAGCTAGGGAAATTCAGCAAGATATTAGTAAAAGGGGGCTATTGGTGGCACGCTCCATACTGGAAAGCTGTCTTGTTATTGAATGCAAATGTGACTTAGATATGCAAATTATATTCAAAATTTCATCAGGAAAGCTTTAATATATCTAGAAACTATCTTAAAGCATTTAAATAAAATGTTAATTGAAAGTATGGAATAGTGTTAGGAAGCTCTTTCAAAGAAAGCTTCAATTCCAGGCACGTAACAAGGAAGCAGGCGCCCTGATCTAGTCAAACAGAACCTCCCATGGTAAAAACCTATAATTGTTTTAAAGTTCTTTAAAAACCTACATCTCTGTTCTCATCTCATCCCACACACTGTGATATTCCTTATGTTCCTCACTCTCCTCTCTCAGAGCTGAATTTCTTTGTAGCCTTCTCCCACTCCCAGCGTGCTGCCTTCTCTCACCTCCTACACATGGAGCTGCCTCCTGCTGCCCATACAACAAGCACTTTTCTACATATCCCAGCCTTTCCTTTCCTTGAGCTTGCCTGTGCTGAATTCCCCATGAAGGCATCAGGATGTCCTGCCCTGCATCAAAATCCAGAGGGTGAACTTTGCTTCCGAACTCTCAAGAAAGCTCAGTAATAAACCAAGCAGTGAATTTAGATCTTCTGAGAGCGATCATCGGGTAGAGCAAATGACAGATCTTTGTATTTAAAGATAAAACCAAACCTATTTTAAAGAATAAAGAGAGAGTGGTTGAGATAGACTGCATCCCTCTGGCGCTTAAGGAAACGCTTTCGTAAGTGGTAGGGCAGTTCTCAGCAACGTTGACTTCAGTGGTTCCACTTCAACCAGCCCAGGTCCAATTCATCAACAAAAGCTTGAAATTAGTCTGAAGAGCTAGAAGTGGGGGAACGCAGAAGCATGAGCATCTCTTGCTGCAGCTCTGGTTTTGATTGTCGCTCCTTACCTGCTCATTAAGCAGAGGGATTTTGGAGGTATTAGCTAAGATACCTTCTTATCTGCAGATGGTCTGCAACAGTGACAGCAGATGTTCCAAAAGCAAGCATGAAGGGAGGTATTATTGCCGCCTAGCTATGTTTACAAATTTGTAACAAGACTGCTATTTAAAGTATGTTCTTTTGTGACTGCATGCAATATGTTATCGTCTAAATGTTGCTGGATTGATGAAGGGCATCAAAGGGAGGCGGCACAGAGAGTTTTCTCTGCTTTGGAGTGGTTTCTTTCTTCCAGACCTTGTGGTAGGTTTGGGCAGAGGTTGCATGGGTTAATATTCTAAGCTGTGACTTGGGGTCCCATGGTCTGGGGGAAAAGGAGGGCAGCCACATGATAGTGTTCAGCTGACAGGAGTTTACTGGGGAAGCGGATGAGTTCAGGAAAGACATAGTTCTACACTGAAAAGCAAAAAATAAGTGGAAATGAAGCACATTTAAATTTTGCTTGTTGAATGCACTTTTGATGGTAGAGGAAGATTGCTGGCTAGGAACAATTTTTATGGTGTTTTTTCACAAATCACTACATTCACAGACTGAAGGAACCCAGCTGCGTGCTATGCTTCAGGGAGGCCATTGGAGAACTGGGATGCTCTTGCATGGCTCCCAACCGTCCCTCCAAGCAGCAGCGGCTCGAGGCAGGCTGTGCTGCTGCTGCCTTAACCACGATGCTCTTGCGTATGACCAAAGTGCACAACCCCTGCAGGCAGGACTCAGCTCCTGAAGCTGTCTGGACCTTATCAACCCAAACCCTACACGAGGGGTGAAAGCCAAGGTCCTGCCCATGCTCTTCTAGTAGAAGCTTCCCAGTGTCAGTGTATTCTTTCTGTTGTGCTTTGTATAAAATAGTTGCCACTGAAGATGGGATTTTTTTTTGCTTTGCAGCTCATCTATGAATGGAGGTTTCTGACTGTGCCTTTCTATGGGAAGTGTTCACAGAAAAAAGAAGAGGGTAAATGCGTGTAATCAAAAATGTAAATATAAATTCTGAACTTTTTAGTAGGGAAGTGAATATCCAAACTACCTCATTTCCATTGGAAACATGTTGAGTTTCCATGTGGTTCCTCGCTTGCGTGACTCAGTGTTGGTGTTTGTGTTATTCCCACTTGACTTTGAAACAGTTCTCCACCTTCTCAGGTGATGGGATTCATCCCACAGTCCTTTACAGATCCATATTGGAGTGAAATGAATCATTGCTGTCTGTTTTCACTGCTGACTTGAAGGGCACCTACGCAACAGGGTTCCCATGGAAAAGTCCATGCTGGAGGCAGGTGAAGGTACGAGGGAAAAGTTGCACTGTTGTCTTTGCCATCATTTTAGCGACACCGGGATTACAGTTCTCGTTTTGTTGAAACAACACGTGGTGGAGGGGAACTGTAGTGACATACACGTCCCACTGCGTGGAACTGTTTGGCAAACCACACAAGTTAGGCTAATGGGTTGAAGACTATGGTAAAGTGAGAATATGTTGCGTGGTTTTGAGCATTAAACATTAATGAATGCGTTTTGGGTAGCACAATATATGTAATTATCTTTCTAGGAGTAAGTTATCATTTCTTGATATTGCTTGCAAGTTGGGAAGCAGAACTAGAAAAAAGCATTTAAAAATTGCACCCTGCTGAACTGGTTTAATTAGAGGTCAGTAAAATGTAAATGGGAGGAAAAGAGCTGATGCACATGTTTTGAGTTTGTTTAGATTGGGTATGAATACAGAAAGTCCTGTAATGTAGGGCTGAAGGTTATACATGGGGTCACTCAAAGGGGAAGGTGAGAGAACTGTGGCTATTGCCTGTTGGGGGAGGTACAAGAAAAGATCCTCATTCTCTGCATAGCTGAAAAGCCAATATTTGCAAGACTGTTCCTGCATGTATTGTAGTTTACAACTGCTCTGTGTAAGTTTTCCTGTGTTCCAGTCTGCTGTCATCCCCCTGATCTTTGAATACACCTGTGTAATCATATCAGAAAGTAAAGGTCTATCATTTACTTCTCTTAATACCCTTGGACAGATTGCTGTCTCATTAGAAAGACTCGGCAGAGTAATTCAGGAACTGTAAGGCGCTAATAAGACGCTGTCTTTAAAAATGGATTGGCTGAGTGGAAAGTCTGGCAGGTCCCCAGAATGAATATGTGGCCACAGGCTGGAATTACTTCTGTGCTAATCTGCTTGGTGTGTTCAGAGGATCTACTTGCATCGTGTGGAGCGGGAGGTTTGGGGGCTGCTGACCCATGAAGAGCTTCCATCTGGGGATCCAGCTTGCTGCAATGATGTCCGGTGGGTGGCTGAAGGGTTTGTCATTTTCTGCAGCTACAGTCCACGGGCCAGGGCATAGTCTATGAACAGGGGCATATTCCAAATATGCCCAGCCCCAAACTGTATTTACACTTCACTAGGGTGATGTGTAGGCTTGCTGTAGCTCTGTTTGCTGTGAAGTGAGCTGTCAGAGCTTATCGCTGTAATTTTTTTTTTCTATGCATCCTTGGGAGATGGAGGTTTTTGGATTTTAGAAAGGCAATGGCATAGAGAGAGCTGACAAAATCAGAAACTGTGCACTTCACTGAAAAGTGACTGGGCACAGCTCTTTAAAATAGGGGATTTGCAGTTGTACGGAATTGATCTGGAAGAGCTGCAAATTCCATCCAGACAAAATTCAGATTTGGATTTAAAATGCAACTCGCATGGGCGCCAGCTAATGCACCAGCCAAATTCACTCCATTATTAAGTTAAGAGACTGTCAGGTGACCTCCATGAAATGTATTAACATAATGTCAATAATGAGTCTTTTTATAGGAAGGTGTTGAGGAAATGCAAGCAGAGTTTGTAATATGGTACCACGCTTCCAGCCTGGCTCGTTTCTCATTTCACAAAGCTTTATGTGATGGATCCATCTGTTCCCAGGAGATGGGAGTGTCTTGATGCCATTTTCAGGGGAGACTTTGTTTCTAGGTTGAAGCTTTCTGAATTCTTTGGAAGTTGCCTGAGACTTGGTATTCGTTGCCTGGGGCTAACTGTTGCCAAGACACTCAGCACAGCGAGCAGAGATTGCCTTCCTAGGCTGGGTGGGGCCTTTATTTAACTCAATCAAGGCTCATTAAAGCTTCAAATCTCTGTATGCACATTCGAAATTGAGTGACAGGAACTTCTGGGAAAGTTTTGTTGAAAAGCCTGGCATAACTGAGTAATTATAATATAGCAGTAGTTCATATGCAACTTGATTGTCACAGCCTGTGTCAAGAGAACTCCTAATTTCTGAAGGATAAGACCATATGTTCCAAAAAGAGCTTTCAGAATGTGGGATACTTGTTTTGCAAGTTATTTTTTTCCTCTTCATAAAAAACAAAGTGTTATGAAATGAGATTAAAAAATCCCCCACAGTTAATTAAACTGATTCTCCAAGAAGAGGCCTCAAACCCATTGGATAAGCACGTTCTAATAGCTGTGGTTTCTGGGTTACTTCTGGGTGCAGCTGAAATAAATTGTTGCAAGGATAGTTGAGAGGGCATTGTTATCCTAAATAGAAATGGGAGAATGTATAAGAATTTTTCTTTAAATGTATTTTTCCAAGTATACAGTCTAACGCACTAGTTAAGGACCTCGTCGGGTGAGATGACGATCACTTTGCTGGTGGTTATAATTGGCCCCTGAAACAAAGTATTGCCAGGAAAGTCCACCAAATGTCCAGACAGATTTGTGTGTAGCAACTGGAAATGTTACATGCTGTGGTTTACATCAGCATTGAATATAAATATAGGTGACTTCATCGTCTTCCATTTTAAGCTGTATCTAAATCACCTGTATTGTCCTGAAAACTTCTTGCTTCCTGAATGTAATGTGAAAAGGTAGCTTGGGCATCGCTGGCGTTTAAAAGTCAGAACTGAACCTGAGCTGACATTTCTGAGGAGGTAGGAATTATCTAGAATTCTGCTCCAAGAGGAAGGAATAATATTGACTAACAAGATTTCAGTCTGCTTTTGGAGACCCCAAATATACACTGTGGTTATATTTTTAGAATTTAGATTTTATTTTCATAAGCAATAATATTCCAATAACGGGGTGGTGAAAACCAACTAGAGTCAGGTTGGTGAGTTGGGATATTTTTACTCCCAGTAAGGGACAAGAATGTAGGAGGATGTGATTATTGCCTCAAGAGATTACAATATCCATAGTTATAAGCACAACTTTATTGGCTAATTAAGGACATCCCTGTAAGATTTCCTAATATTTTTTTTTCCCCGCATTTAGTATTGAAGTGCCATACAGCAAGTGGTCTTTGCTTGCCTTGCTAGGGAGAAATTTTACTTATATTGTTGTGATAAAATGGGATAAAATCACTCTTGTAAATACTTTCTTGACCTAGCTGGAAGACAGTCACATCATCTTGACTCTGCATGCTCAACCTCTTCATTTTACTGTTAGCTTCATTTAAATGAGGGTAGCATCATGTAAAGTCTGTCTGTAAGTTTACTCACTTAAAATACTTGAAATTTTCTAAATGTTTTATGTGTGTTTAATTTTGCTTGTTCTCTCAACAGCACATATCTCAAATATCCTCTCATCACTAGGTTCCTAGTGGATACTTACTAAAATAAACCTTCACGAGGAAGAATCTATGTAGGTTTGGCATTTATTAGGCTTGCAACATTTGCTGATCTGTGTTTCCTATGGAGCATTGATTGAGACATTAGATGAATCCTAAACGATATGATGTAATTGCGTATTGGTATCAACTCTGTGGATGTTCTTATCTGGGCTGGCCGTTCAGGGCTTCCTCTATGGTCAGTAGAGAATAGCAGGCGCTTTTCCAAATAACTATTCCCAAGGTAGCTATTTAAAATAGATTGTATGGATTGCTTCCTTCTCAAAAGAGAAAAACAGGCATTACTACGGAGGAAGTCTGAATTAGTGGTTCAGGTGTGGACATCTTCTCTGAAAAGGTGTCTCAAGTCGTATGAAATGGTTTGTACCAGCTTGCTCCTTGACACTTTATGGGCAAGAAAAAATAAATTCCTTCCATAAATCCTTTCCATTATGCTGTCTCACAGAATAAATTCTAATGGACTGACAGATGCAAAAAGATCACCCGTTTTCCATGATCTGTCAAGTTAATTACACAGATTCTGCCTAAATTCTTTTTATGTTCCAAATCCCAATGATTTGGTTGCCTGCGTTTTGGCTGGCCAACTTGCAATGTCTGCTGTAAACCATCTTGTCTGTGAAGGCTTCACTGACTGGTGTTGAGAACAAACTAATTCGGTGGAGTGTAGCCTCCATCAGGCAGCTCTCTGGTAAATGCTAATGAGTAAATAGAAAGAGGTGTTCCAGAAGTGATGTGAGCTGCCTCCGCTTAACAAAACACCCACCTTTTTCCTAGTTTTAGCTTGTCCCAGTCCTCATTTCCTAATCTAGGCAAACCACAAGAGAACTGTTTAGCTAATGAATGATTGAAAAGTATGAACACCGAATTCAATAAGTCAAGAAGAAAACAAACATAAAACCCCACAGAGATAACAAAATGTATGCTTAAATGCATCATTCAATTACTCTGCTCACTCTTTGCTTCCCATTACACTCTCCTTTGTCAGTGCACAGTGTATCTAAATGGCAATCTCTTTGTGACAAGAAACTTTTCTTCATGCCTTTACCTGCTGGTGCAGAACACTGGTACTTCGCAAATATCAAACAATAAAAAGAATTGATTACAAGCAACATTTTTTGCATGATGGTTAGTGAAGCTTCTCAAAATTTTCTCTACCCAGTACTAAAGAGCCACCAAAATTTTCAGATCTGGGCCATGCTTGTCTTTATGAATGAGAAGGGCACTTTCATGTCAATTACTGCCAGACAATTTTAGTTCCTCAAGTTACCAAGGGCTGTACAAGTCACAAAAGGATAGAGATCAATGCGGCATTATTCTTTGGGTTTTCTTTCAGTATAAGTCATCCAAGAACCATACTGCCATTACCTGCTTAAAATTGTTTGTCCCCAAGGATGTAAGTTCTATCAGGTTTTCTACTCAAGCTTTTCTTTCTTGAATGTTCCTAGAAAGTTGTTTCATCATCCTGGCACAAACGGAGCAAACCGGGTTTTCTGCTCAGAGGCCACCCTTAATGTGGAATACAGAAGTTCTCTTGCCTCAAAGAGCAGAGCCAACTGCTTTGTCTTGCACTGCTCTTAGCAGGTCTTTTTAACCGCCTGTAATATAAGTCACAGGCAGAGCTAACATTTGTTTTATTGGGCTGCATGGCACTCACGCTCCTTGGGATCTCAAAATCCTCATTTTCAGTGTACTGGCATCTGAAAATGATTATATGATTCTCCAGAGACTTCACTTGGATATTGCAAGCAGATGTTAAAAAAAACCTGAAAAAGGATAGTGGTATTGATGAGTCCCATCATAAAAAGATAAAATAAAAATGTCATTACCTTTGCATTGCTGTGTAGCTTAAGATGATGAAATGCAGCAGTTATTATGGAAGAAATGGTCTTTTTGCATCCTCCAGCTATAATCTATTGCACATGATTAACACTGGGAGTCTTTACTAATTAGCTTTTATGGTCAAACAATTTTCATGAAGTTGGTTTCAAAGAAATCAAAATTAAACTCCTTATAGCTCTGAAAGATAGAATTATGGAATATGAATGCATAGATAATCTTTACAAGCTAGAGGAAAATGATCGTTGAGCAACAAAAGCTACATTAAAAAGACCCAATAATATCTCAGGTATTGCAATATAGTGTGTATGGGTAAGTGATGATGCTAGGATTTTATAAATACAATCTAAGTAGATTGGGGGATAGACAGGGTTATATTTTGTGTGATGGCATGTATCGATGAAACTTTACATATCAATGCTGTGAATGCAAGCGGCATAGAATCAATCAGAGCAGGGTGCAAAACTTCACTCTTTACTCATCTCTGTAAAATTAAAAAAGATAAGAATAGGATGTGGTGGGCTGACATCCCATTAGAAGAACTGCCACAAATAAAAATGAGGAATTTCCCCCTCCACCATTTTGCTCCTTCGTTTCTCTTTGTGTTATTTTGTTGGTTTGCCATACCTTCAAAATAAAACACTGCTTTGACTGACTTCATCCCACACTGTTGCACTGCATCTTCTATTTGTAAGTGTAATGACGAAAGAGCTTTTAAAAGACGCTTACACTGAAATGTGGTGGTTCTTTTCCAAGTCAAACCTCCTTAATTTACCTGTGTGTTTGGGTAGATAAGCTTTACTAAACTGTGGCCCAGTAAATATCCTCTCTTCAGTGAGCCTGTAGCAATTACATTTCACAGAAGGAAGGGAAAGCACTGGATTTAGTACAGTTTTCAAAACAACTTAGTTTTATAACAGAAAAACGTTTAAGTATTTAGGGGCTCGTATTGCAGTCACTAACAATAAATTTCTGGCTCCCAGAAGATTTAGCAGCCCAAGTACTTTTGAAAAATCTATCTTTTGCTCACTGAATTTCATAGATGAAACACAACTATTTAATTCCTTTGTGGAAGAAAGGGAAGGTCTTAACTCTTTTTTGGGCTTTGTCCTAAAATCAAGACCTGGAGACAAAAACATAGAACTCCAAAAGGACTAGATCTCGAAATTAGTTTCATGAAATTTGCCCCATTTCTGTATCATTGATCCCATCAACAGATGACAATTCTATGTCAAACAATTATTCAACATTAGAAACACACACAAAAGAAGTTCTCATAGGTTGTCTTTTTTCCAGGTTGGTTTCATAAGAAGGCTTTATTCTTCTAGCTGTATTGTGGAGGCTTACAACAGAGATTTCTGCAGTTCTGATGTGGTTTACATATTTGGGATTCCCCAAACACTACTTTCTTTGCTCCCATTGTTAATGTTTGCCTAATTAAATAACAAGGTCAAGCTGAGGATGATTCTGTCCTAGGCTAGATGAACCTACAAAAATTTAGTGTTCTCCTGAAGCAGTACAGGATGACCATGAGATCCTCTCATTTGAATTTTGTCCTCTTGCGTCAGGATTTGGGGGGGTTTTGTTGCCGTTTTTATATGGTTTGGGGGGTCGGTTGTACCTAGTTGTACAAATTGCTGGTGTCATCATTAAGAAATAAACACGTATATAATGGTGGAATCTTACCCATTCAGAGAAGCATCAGACTGAAGGTATTGGAGGCAATAAGGTATATATAGGCAATTCATGTTTTTAAAGGGTCTTACCAACTCCATTTCAAACTCTCAGGACGAGGCAATGTCCACAGCCTGTTCAGATCTCGGCTTCTTTTTTTGACATTGGCAATGTAGACCCATAAATGTAAAACTTGTCCCGATTTTGAGGTGCATCCTCTGTCCTAAGGATACACCGATGGCTGTCGCTTCCTAGTCAAGACAGCATTATCCAGTGATAAACACATCTACTACTACACCAGATTAAAGGATGTGAAGACTTGGAAATGCAACAAGGGGTTAAATTACGAAGTGGCCCTGATGCACTCCATTAATAAAAGAAAAAAAGCCACTATTTCAAGTGTTGGGAAAAGTTTCTTTAGTGGTTGTAAAATAGGTTCCATTGCTCAAGAGACTTAATACAAGAAAAGGACCTGGCCCCATTATATCATTAAGAGAATCCACTTCTTATTTACAAGTTAGGATTAATTTTTACCGAGGCTTAAATGCTATAAACCCCTGTTGTGTGGCAGAGACTGTGACATTCTGTTACAGGTTAATTTCTTTCCTTGCAAATTAGAAAATAGTGTGACTTACAAAACAGGGGGAGAGAAAGGGGAAATATGCCAGCAGCTGTGCTTAGACTTTTTTTTGCCTTTTGGCTTCTTCTTTCATTTTCTAGTCTGCTGCACTTCTTCTTTCGGTGATTTGGATGCTGGATGCCAATTTAAATTTCCAGTGCATTTAGCGTCCTACAACACCAGGGGATTGAAAAGAGAATTAAGAATGTACGCAGCATAAAAAAAAGATTATATATTTTTTTCTCCGCCGTCCTTTTTATCTTTTTGCCTCTCTGTGATTGCAGTGATAACAGAACCCTGTAAACTACAGCTGCCAAAAGCCAGTAGCGTGGTTATTTGCCAAGGTGTGTTTATAACAGGAACTAGACGGGGCTCGCTTGTCGCTCACAATCTGTAGAGGGCTCTTTTCACAGATCAACAGACTATAAGATTGCTTTCCTGGATATGAGCCACTGATGGACCCATACAGGCTACTAAGAGTCATGTAAGAGTCTTTTATCCTGTCTCAGCAGGGACATCTTCCTCATGGGCTTCACGAGACAGTGTTTTCCTAGCAGCGGATTTAACAGGGGGAGAGAAGGGATGGAAAGAAGATTAATGTTTCTGCCAGTTCCCCGCAAGTTCACAGAAAATATTGGCTAGAGCAAGAGTGGCCCGACTCCGTTGTGCTCCAGCCTTTTCTGTGTACTTAGAGTGGCACGTTTTTAATCAAATGTGAAATATAGCTTTAGCAGGTCGAATGGATTAGCCTTCCTTGTAAGTAACTCTGTCTGCTTTAGTCAAAAGTGTAACTTTTTTTTTTTTAATGCTTCACACTTAAGGTTGTCGTCTTTAACTTCATCAGTTTAATGGGTCTTTGGAGTTTTGATTGTTAAAGGTGGGAACTATTTAATAACCGTATCCAACTGAGCTTCGAAGTATGCGCAGTGAAGACGGCAAGGTAAGAAACGTCTCACCCAGTCTGTCGTAAAAGCTTGGAAACGATTGAGACAAAGAGGGAGCGATCTTTTCCTTTTTTAATACTACATTGAGATTACAGCGTTTGTAAATATTTCAGTTTTCCTTGCTTTGGGCTTTTAGATCTGCCTGTGTTTAGAAAGTTCATATCACCGCATTCAAAAGCTGGAAAATCTGTTCATGGCAATGTACATAACTGATTTCCTTCCTCTAACGCTGGTTGTTATTTATCAGTATCTCATCTGTCTCCTGTTCTTACACAGCGCTGAAGTTATCAAAGAACTGGGGGGATTTTCAGCTACCTTATTTCTGGGCCTCTGAATCAGCTGAGCCTCTAATAAATTTAGGCTGTTCATATCAAACCGTCCCTTATCAGTAATGTACTTTGAAAGCTGTTCTATCTGGTTAAATCCAAGTGAAATAATAGACCTCGTACCTGTCACATCCTCAGGCTACTGTAAACTGTTGTCGCTCCACTAAAATAAATAGTTCAGGTGATTTCTGTGTAGCAAGAAATTGATGTAAATATTAGAAATAATTTTCAGAATAGTTTGATTTTCAGAGTAACGGAAGATTTTTTTTAATACGTTAATCACTGCCATATTTCAGTGCCAGACGTGGTGTGAAACTGCTCTCGATTCTTCTTGCAACGCAGACTTTGAAAAATGTAATTTTACTTTTTGGTACTATTTGTAATTACCTTTTACCTTTTACATTTCTGACCTGTGTTTTAATGGGTTGTTTAGACAAGTTTCTAGGGGCTTTTACTAAGTACAGCCATAAAAAAGTAAGGTATAAAAAAAACCCAAACATAAACAAACCTCAAAGCTTTTAAACCTGTCTTTGTAGGAATTTGAAGGATTTGCAGACCAAGGAGAGACAGCAAAATAAAAATATATCCAAAGAGTCAAGGGCTGAACCAGGTCTCTGCAATATTAAGACCGGTTTAATTTTGTTCGCATTGAAGTACATGGGGAATTCTAATTCTTTTTAGTAGAAACCAACACTGACTTCTCTGGAGACCCCATCTTAGACGATTACGTTCTCATCATTGTTGTCATTTTGAAAATCATCCTCCTATGCTGCAACATTCAGCAATATAAATGCAGACAGCAAAAACTCCAGTAGTCAAGATATTCTGGAAAATTTCCGGCAACGCAGAACAGGATAACATGGGAGCTCGACCGCATACCATTGGATTGAAAATATAAGACATAGTCCTTTGATTTCTACGAAGATCGTCTTCCAGTCATTGCAGTGTGACAAGAGTCATTTCTTACCGTAATAGATTTACGTATTTTCTTTTAAAAAAAATTAAAAAATCAGTGTAGCCGAGTAGTATTGCAAAAGGTGTAGTATTCGCAACGCCTTGCAAGTTCTGATCTTGTGTCTTTTCTATTCCTGTGCCTGTCCGTCCATTAAGTAGGAATAAAATTCAAAGGGTGCCTGGTGTCTTCTGTACTTTTTTTTTTTCTTTTTTAATTTGAATGTTGGTTCAAGGCCATGTTTCAGCAAAGCATGTCAGCATTTGTTTAAGTCTCGCTGACTTCAGAGATGAGTGCAGTGTTTTGAGAAACCAAGGCTTCTGAAGTTATGTGAAAACAGTGCATCCTCAGTATAAATAATATCTCTTGTTTTATCTCATTAGCAATGGGCTATGCCTTTTTTTGCTTTTTAAAGCAAGTGCCTCCATTTATCACCATCCAGGGACCTATTTGGATAGTCAGTGGACAGAAAACAAGGCATGAATCTGTTGGAAAAATCATTTGGCTCATGTAGTCCTTTCTAAATATAACTCCCTGATCAAAGCTCAGAGCGTCTTTTGTAAGTCCTATCCAAAACAGACACTAGATGACGAATATAGTGAAGCCTTCAGCTTTTTGACGGTGCCTTTTCAAAGGCATGCCGTCCTGAATGTGGCATCATGTGACGCTGTTTGAACTGAGCAAACATTTTGCCTTCAACTTTCTCTTGCGTTCGTGCCACTCTACAGAGATAATTGTATATACAGCTTAAAAAATAATAAGAAAAGGAAAACCAAAAAAGCATCTCCAATTAAAATGCTGGGGATTTTTGAAGGCTGCTGGAGAAAAGCAGTTGCAGTGTTATGTCTTAGAAGTAATTTTTTTATTTATAGCAACTTCTGGACATAAATAAACACAAATTGTTTCAGGGTTTGGTAGCACATTCATAAACATAAGCGTCCTTGCAGCTGAAATGGTCTCCTTCTGAAATGACAGTTAATAAAAGCTGGGTTTGATTTAGTTTCTAACCAGTTTGTATTGTAAATCCTTTGGGTGACTTTTTCTGCCCTGAGGAGTGACGTGGGTGTGGGCACAAGAAGAGGAGGACTAAAACCTGGTGAATATTCACCAGTTATTAGCTGAGCATTGAAATTTCATTGCATTGCTTTTCCAGTGCTGCACTTTTCTAAAGCAAAATCATTAGCTGTTCTGGGGGTGCAGTCACAGGAGAGCAGGATGTGCGGATGCACGAGGCTTTCCTACCAGCGCACGTAGGAGAGGGGGCCAGGGAGGGAAAGCTGTTGTTCCTGTAAAACTGCCACAAACAGCGCTAATTAATACGCTGTTTTTACAAGTGATGTAGGGGCCTTATCTAGACAGAATTAATTATTAAAATCTCTTTCTTCAAAACGCTGTTTCGAAGGTGCTTTGCATGATGATGATATGAACCTGCCCTACAAAGAAGTCGCAGATCTAAGGTGGGATTCAGACAACAGTCATGTACTTTAGCAACAGTTTGAAGAGGAATGTATGCGCACAGCTGGCAAAATTAGGGAGACTGGTTCTGAGCGGCGCTGTCAGGATCAAAGCCTGGGGAGCGCGACAGTGGGTGAAGTCAACACACGTCAGGGGAAAGTAAGACTTCACTAAGTCAGTCACAATACATGGCACTGCTCCCTCACTTGCTAGTTCTTAAAGTATTAAGTTTTTTTGTAGTTTTACTAACTTTATTGTGTCATTTTCACCCAAACGCAGAGGGGGACGTAGTAAACAAATTCAGCTCTGATTATGCTGGAATCGCACTCTCTTGCTGCTGGATTTGCTCCTAAACTAGCAGCAATAATCTGCAGTAGCTGTTCTGTAGTGAGCTGGGGGGTTTTTTGGCAGCTATCTAATTGGGGTTCATGCTTTAGGGACCTATTTTTAGAGTTATAGCAAAAATCAGACCTTGCAGTGGAGAAGGGTTTGTAACAGACCAAAGGCCAAATTGTTATTTCTAATGTGGGTTTTATTCTTAGCCCTGCATAGTGAAGCTCCTCGTGTCTGGGGCACAGATAAAAATGAGATATTGATGACTTTCAGACTCCAAAACCCTTTTGCTTGTCTAGAATGCAATTATATAAGTGGCAGTAAGTGATGCCTGAATGAGATTAATATAGGCTGCCTTGCTTGTCATTGCTACAGGTAGGAATGAGAAGATCTAGGGAACGACTATTGAAAGTATTAGGCAATTAAGGTGGGTAGTAAAAAGGGGAGACTGACTGGTACATTTTTTTTCTTTAACTTCATGAAAATCTGAAGTAATGAGTGGCTCCATTATAGAAACCATCAGGTGTGATGATGCATTGCATATATTTTTCTTATTTCATTTAAGAGTAGCCTCAAAAGATCTAATGCACCTTCTCAATCTGATTTTAAGCAATTGGAGAATATTTAATGATGCCAGTCTCTCTTTAAAGCCTAAATGTTTATATCCATCTAAATTAGTAACATTAAAAACAGAGTTTGTGCAATTTGAAAGCAATTTAGTCTACTAAATAACAATAGTGTACAAAAAGAGGCTCAGCCCCCACTGATAGGGTCATGTCTTTGTGCTGGTTAAGTTTTGGGGCAGAATCTGTTCTCAGTTTTACACCTCTATAAACTGACAGTGATTTCATTAGTGCCATTACACTTAATCTGTGTAATTCAAGTAAGAATTGAGACCCTGGAGGTTGAAAAGCACAATGTCAAATTGCAATAACTATGAAGTCAATCACGGTATAATTTCCCTTAGGTTTCATGGGTAGTGAAGTCTCTGGATACCTGGATAAACTTTGAATAATTGGGGAAACATAAATTCAGGGGGTTGTATTGAGGAACTGAGCTTTCAGGGAGGGAGATGTTTGTTCAGTTGCGTTTTTTTTTTTCCAGAGAAGGTGAAAAAATTACATCAATTACATGGCTGTAATTGACGTGTGGCAGCCCATTTACTAAAAAATAAAACTCATCAGAAGAAAAAGACTTGGCTCTTTCTTGAATGTGTAGCATTAAAACCTATTGAACTTAAATAAAACCATTGAACTTCATTGCAGAAGAATCACTTGCTTGAAAAGTTACCTAAACTGACACTAGCTGTGTGCTGGGAAATGAAGCAACAGGACCAAATTCTGATCTCATTTATACCGATATAATTAAGGCAAATTGTAGGCCCTTTGGTCTTTGAGGTGATCCTTGTGCATGAGTAGGGCCAATGGGGGCTGCAGTAATAAAACTAATATATCCAAGAAAATCACTGACGCTGGTGTCAAACTGTTTTGCGGTGAAAGTAAAGCTGATCAACACGTGAAACGTCCACAACACATTCTTCTCAGGAGGTTGTTCACATAAGACACATAAAGTGTGGGAAGGAGAAGGGTGATTGTCTTTTACATTAAAGTCTTTTTATGTCTATCTGGAATATAAAGCAGCTGTAGGAAAGAATTTACACCTATGTTCAGTTCCCTGCATGTGATGTCTGCAATGTAGAAGGGGTACGTGTGTGAGGGGGAACAAGGGCTGTATATTATATATCTCTGTGCTGAAAAGGGTTTTCTGCTTTGCAGTCTCATAGGAAGCCTGAGCACGGGACTTTGTCCATGCGACCCCCAACTTCTGCTGGTGCCCTTCCTAGGAAGGAGTTTGTTGAAAGCAACATGAAATAAAATCCTGTAACGTTGTCCCTGCTGCAGATGGAGGAGCGAAGGTGGCCTCCCTTTCTTCTCGCAAGCTATTCAGCTCTGCAAAGAGAAATCTGGGGTGTTGAGCTGCCAGCTGCTCCTGCCGCAGGTGCACCCGAGGGTGCTGCGGGGGAAGGACTCAGACTGGGGCCAGGCAACGATCAGGCAAAATATCTGCTGCGAACGCTTGTGCGCGCCACGTAGTGCAGCTGGAGTGACGGGGCCCTTTTTGCTTTTGTGCCTTTTGGGGCACTATGGAAAATCCCATCCATTATGTTACAACAAAGAAAATAGATGGGTGTATGTCTGCGGCTCTTCTATCCAGAGCAGCATTCTGATGGCCATTTCATCCCCGACTTCTCTAGTGTGGATAAAGCTGTTGTTTCTCCTTTACTAAAAAACACATTTTTTTTTCTTTTTTTTTTTTTTTCAAGCATGGCAACTGTGCAGCACATGGCTCCATGGTTCCTGTGAAACTCTTTTGGAACACCCGATATTTCAGAAGTATCCACTAATTAGGGCTGCCCAATAGGGCCTGATTTTTCAGATTTTCTGCGTGATTGTTGCTTTCATTGATCTTTAACAGGAGTGGACGGTCAGAGCATCAGAAAATCTGTGAGGCAGGGAGATGAATGTTGATGAACCAGACGGAGAGTGTGGAAAGAAAATGCTTTGTTTGATATTGCTAATTGTTTTGGTTTGGCAATTAAGTATTTTTTGAAGCAAGTGATTGATTTGGTGAGAGATGAAAAGGGATTAAGTGTGACCCACTGAAACTCATTTCTAGCCCTAGCTGCTTATTACGAAATTAGTTTTTGTTTCAGAATAAAACACACAGACAGACTTGGTGGTAAGGAAACTATCAATTAGCTGAACATACAGAGAAGTCCCTTTCTGTAAGATGTCATTTTCTTATGCAACGATCTTCTAAATACATTCTTTTGAGAGCTTGAATTATTTGGTGATATTTTAAAAGTAGCAGTAATAAGGAAAATAAATATATTGTGATGGAAAACAACTGAAAATACTTGTTTACTCTTTTTTTCCCCAAAACCCTATCCAGAACAAATTCTTCTGGCAATTTTAAAATAATGCTGCTTGTTTGGTCAAGGGGAGTATAACCCTCTGTCAAATTGTTTGATACTGTTATCATGAAATATTGATTTTAGTTCCTTTGAGTTAAAATAATAATAATAATACCATGTTGTTTGCTTGATTTTTTCCCTCAGCTGAGGAGCAATTACTGTGAATTTAGGTGGTAGACACAGACTCAGGCAGGAAGTGTGTTACTGTGGTTATCAAACACACAGACACGCTGTAGAATGAGCTCAAGAAGACTGTTGCATTTTGGGCATCTTCTCTCCAGACATTTTCTGCAATAAATGTCTAGTCGAGATGCAATCTGATGTACCTGCAAAGATTTGGGAATTAATTTTCCACTCAGACCAAAATTCAACAAAAAAAATCAATCTGATCTTACAAAGTAGTTACTTTCAAGGAATGATGTGGCTTCACAAATAGTTAAATCACTTTATAAAACATACAAGGAGGAAAAAGAAGACCTAGGACTCCCCAAAATTTTGGACCTGGTTTTAGGAACACAAATGGATTTCACAGAGGGTTTAGCATGGCTGGTGTAGCCCCTTCCACAAGGATGATCCTTGGCCATCCTTGGGTCCCCAGCCAGTCAGCCACCAGCTCTGTCTCTGTGGCTTTGTAGATGATTTTTCTGTGTAGCTGCAGCTCTCGGTGCAGAGAGGAGGAGCAGAAGAGCACATACAGAAGGAAGCAAAGAAGAAAGAATAGAGAGGAAGAGAACAGGGCTCTTAACGGTACAGCTTGATTTGATGTTTTGCCTGAATCTTCACAAGTGTAAATATTTGACTGCAGTTTTGGTGCTTTTTTTATTCCCCTTCAGGTAGAGTATTTGTTTACACAGCATAACATTTCCTCCTTCCTCTCTTCTGTTCTTTCCCTCCATGAGTGAAAATCTGCTGCTTTTTTGGCAAGGGCTTAAAGGTAATAACACCAGTGAGTGAGAACTCTGCTTTCTCTTGAGATGGTATAAATCACTCTCCTTTTACTGAAGACTCCCATGGGAAGGGACATTGGAATTTTGACCCATTTTTTTGCAGCCTCACCCCAGTGAGAGTCTAAATTGACCTGGAAAGTTTGTTTAACAAAACCATCAGATTTTTACCATGAACGTTCAAGTTTCAAATTCTTGCTCCGGTGAGATCCCCCAAACAAATTGGAGAGCGGTTTAAGAGCTAATGCCAGAGTCTTGTGCTTGAATGAATACTGGGACTATATTTACCAGGAATATTGTCGTCTTTTACATAAGAATAGTCAGCACAAGAGTCCTGTTCTCAAGAAAAAAACCATGGATAGGTCCCTACTTCTAGGAAATCACATTCATTATTTACTGTTTCATCCAGGCACCATTGCCTCCAGCATGTGGAGGCATGCTCTGGTAGGATTGTTCAAGTTCAGGAGAGTTTGCCTTTTTTTTGGAAGTTTTTTGGAAAATAGGTGAGGGATTCTACCATAGGTTTCTATTTATGTTGTTTGTTTAGAGGGCAGCAAAAAACAACATATGTTCTTTCAGATGTGTAGATATAGAGATGTTTGGTTATAAAGCTTATCTGATGCTATATGAAGGTTGCTTTTAAATGCCATAAAAGCAAAAAAAAAATATAATTTTATCCTTAAAAATCCATAAACAGGAACACGTGCTGACATTTGGCAGATTCATACCCCATTTCTGGGATCCCACACAGCAAAATAGTCACAAAGGGGATTTAACACTGCAGCATCTCTGGCATTAAAAATCTTCCTCTTTCGAGTGACTTTGCCAAAGTAAAGTATATAGTTGTAAGATTTAGGAGTAGCTTAATTTAAGCACATTGAAACCTAATGATTGAGTGAAACAGCTTTTCCTAACGAGTACCTTGCTCCCAAGGTAGAGAAGATGACTTGCAACTTTTTTTTCTTAATGAAAATGGAATAGGAAGAAATTAGGTTTCATATGCCTGTTTCAGAAGTGCTAATGCAAGAATAAAATCAGTAATGAAAGTACAGATTTTTTTATGTCATGTAAAGGAAAGTTACTGAACCTGTAATGACTGACAATGGCCGATTTTCACATTACTAACAATTTTCTCTGTGCATTTCATTATGAAATTATTTGACACTTAAATACTTTAATAAAATTATCAGGTTTAAAAGATCAGCATGAGAGAGTGTAGAAGATGTCATGCTGTCATCTGTGCTGTTTTCCATAAAAGATTCAATCTTATTTATTTTGATTTATGAGTTAGGAAAGAAGGTCTTTTCTAGAATAACTTGCAAATACTTTGCAATTAGTTGTTCACACTCCTGGCATCTCCAGGACAGGAGGTAACAGCTAGGTTAATCATAGAATCATAGAATGGTTTGAGTTGGAAGGGACCTTAAAGATCATCTAGTTCTAACCCCCGTGCCGTGGGCAGGGACACCTCCCACTAGACCTGGTTGCTCAAAGCCCCGTCCAATCTGGCCTTGAACACCTCCAGGGATGGGGCATCCACAGCTTCTCTGGGTAACCTGGGCCAGTGTCTCACCCACCTCAGAGTAAAGAATTTCTTCCTAATATCTACTCTAAATCTTCCCTCTTTCAGTTTAAAACCATTACGCCTCATCCTATCGCTACATTCCCGGATCAAGAGTCCCTCCCCATCTTTCCTCTATGCCCCTTTAGCTACTGGAAGGGGCTATAAGGTCTCCCTGGAGCCTTCTCTTCACCAGGCTGAACAGTCCCAACTGTCTCAGTCTGTCTTCATAGTAGAGGTGCTCCAGCCCTCTGATGATCTCCGTGGCTTCCTCTGGACTTGCTCCAGTAAATCTGTGTCTTTCCTGTGCTAAGGACTCCAGAGCTTGAGGCTGTACTCCAGGTGGGGTCTCACCAAAGTGGAGCAGAGGGGCAAAATCACCTCCCTCAACCTGCTGGCCATGCAGCTGGGAATGCACTCCAGGATGGGGTTGGCTTTCCGGGCTGTGAGTGCACATCTCTGGCTCACATTGAGCTTCTCATCAACCAAAACCCCCAAGTCCTTCTTGGCAGGGCTGCTCTCCATCCATTCTCCGCCCAGTCTAATGATTTTTCTGTCTTAAACTGGTCATATTGCTTGACTTATGGGACAACAGATGAATCAAGACTGTAATATTCTTTTAAATCACAGAAGACTGGCGAAATCCACTCATTTGTATGGAGAGGAAGCAGATATGTGTTGAAGAGTATAGCAGAGCAATTGAAGTAAATGTAAATTATATGGGGATGGAATTTCTGTCACCCAAAAATAATTTCTTGAGCTTAGCTGGAGATGTTTTGAATGCTACTAAAATTTTTTAAGCTATATTTGGCTTTGTGTCCATAGGTCAACTCTCTACGAAACACTTTCTCCATCTGTGGAGACAGGAATCCTTGAAAACCAGATTTAATGTCTCCTTGGCTTTTCATACTGAATTAATCCTTTGGGAATGTCATTCTCACTTCAATTCAGCCATTTCAGTCTTTGGGAATGATTTCATACCATTTGAAGAACTGAATCCAACCTCTCCAACACTGACAAACTCAATACTCTGTAATCTTATATAAGTGCTGCCTGAAAAGTAGTATATAGCTAGGCTGAAATATGGACAGTGTGGGTTCCCATTAGCTGAAATACCTAAAGAATTTGTTATATTTAGAATTTTGTTCACTTATGCTTAATACAGCTCCACTTTAAGTTAGGGAAAATTGGTTTCATTTTCTCTTCCTATCATTAATAGCTATTAGAGTTGAAAATAAGGCTTTAAACATATCATTAAAGTACACTTAAGTAACTTGCAATTGTCAATTAACTCAGCATGGTAATACATTATCATAACATTTTCCTTTGATAGGTTTGTCTCTTAAAAGATACGAGGAAAGACAAAGGATGCCTTTGTGAGACTCATATCGAAGTTATTTCTGTTTTAATTGTTCACGTTTTGTGTATTTAAACAGTCAAATGTGTTCCATCGTATATGTTTGAAAAACCTTTATTTGGTGTTTGAGGGTGGGCAGCTGTAACGGACTGTGGTGAGGGGGTGTCTGGGGGTACAGTGGTCAGGTGGGATGGATACAGAAGAAAATTTGCTGCACACTTCATGGATCTCAAAGTACGGTAGATTACTTTAGTAACCAAAGAATTCAGATCCACGTTCAATCATGTTTGGCTTCCAGGTTTTAATAAAATCCTCTTCAGCAGAAGGCATGACAAGCTCTAGGAAAAAACCTCCGATTACCAACATCTCAGCAAAACATACCTCGTGTTTTCCCTTCCAGGACAATAGTAAAATGTAGTACTGCACTTAAACTGAAAACACTGGTTGTCCTGTCTTAAGACAGAGTCAACGGTGAGTGTGAGCCTGCAGCTCCTTGGCAGGGTGACCACGGAATGCCACCTCCCAAATCTGAGTTGGAACGTTACTATGACAATAGCAATGCCGATGCCGTTCTCCGTTCCTTGCACAGCCAATGGGCAGTGACCTTATCCTGTCAAAGCATGTAAAAAGCGATGAGGGCAACACTGGCTTTGTGAAAATTGGACACATTTATCTAGGACGTTTCGCTGCGTTACCATATATTGAGTTGTAGAAGTGTAGCTAAAATAGCTGCTGTATTGTAAGTTTTTTGCAGTGAAGTTAGAAATGCTACAAAGGCAACTGTAGTCTGAGCGAGGGTTTTTTTCTAATGCTTCAAAAGCAAAACCACCGGTGCCAGGCATGCAAAATCCCATCAGTTCTCTGCCCCAGATCGTCTCTTCTCCTGTTTTCTTGTAAATCCACTCTCAAACATACTGGTTCAGAAATTGTACATCTTATGGCTCTGTAGCCTGGCAGGCTAAGTAGTTTGTTTTATTTTGAAGACTTTCACTGAGCTTAAGTCTGCAGAACTTAAAGAAATCAGGCTGTTTGCATACATCCTGCTGAAGTCAATTGTAGCGCAGCATTCAAGGGTAGTATTTCCTAGCTCACTCTCCTCCCTTTCCTCCTCAATCATTTCTTGAAAATTCCTTCATAATAACCTTATCCAAACCATAAATATGAAAGTCAAATAAGCCCAAAGGAGATTTATCATCCTCTGACTCGGCACTCCTTTTATGATTCATAATGACATTGATTCCTTTAGAAATGAAACAAAAATTAATTTAAAGGTTCTGATTGGTTTTAGTATTAGGTAAACTTAACATATTGAATGAGCGTAAAACAATTATCAGTCTTATTAACAAAATTAGCTACAGCAAATTTACCAGAAGGAAACTGTTGCTATTTAGCTCTCTAATTATGTCACTATTCTTTGTGACCAAATGATATAATGAAAATAATTTGATCTACTGGTGCTGCATAGAGAATTTCCTAGGAGCAGCTGAATATCGTAATCTGTTTTGAACGTATGTTTTCCTACTCTTCTTCTGTTTCAGAAAGTAGAGGTCAAGGGCTTCAAAGAACTTTGCAGTAAAGTGAAGTTGAACTGTGCTGGGCAGAATATGGAATAGATTCTTTACTATTATAAAATGTTAGATAACCCTTTCCTCGAGGCCAGGACCCTTTGACTTCTCCAACTGATTCACTGTGTATGAATTTCAGGCTCTGGAAAAGCACGGGATGTCTTTTATTCTGCCTGGCACCGAGGCCAAGAAGTGGGCTTTCCACGCTGTGCTGTTGTCTACGTTTTTCCTTGTTCTATGCCTCAGTCCAGGTACTTAAAGTTTTTCTTTTCAGCCCTGAGAGCTGATGAAGCGGAGAGCAGTTGGATGCCCTCTAGCCATAGGCATTTCAGCCCAGAGGCAGAGTCACCTGGACAGCTTTGCGGGCTACCCAAGCGTTGGCGATAAGCCGAATTTGGTTTTGGGTGCCAGCTTTCATCTATTCTGTGCGAATATCATGTGCTCATGGGTTAGCAGTGCAGTGGGGTAGAAGCAATGAGAGCTGACGAAGGTAATGAGAGAAATTATACGTGGCCTTGGAAAACTTTGTGCAAAATGGCTCTGCTGGCACTACTGTACTTCCATCCCAGCAAGCATCTAAATGGTGGAGTCTCTGAGTGTTTCCTTCCTCCCAGCATCTGTCTGCTCTCCCTGGCTGCATCCTGACTGTGTCAGGATACGACCCTCATGGTACGTGTTCTCATTTCTTTCTTCCACTTGCCGTCTGTCTTCCCTGGATCGCTGTCAGTGGGCAACCTGGGTTTAGGCACATTTCCTAGCACCATTCCTGTAACAGCTGCTTTGGGGAAATGGCATCATTTGTAAGTAGGATTTTTCCTTTTCCCCCTCCTGGCGTAGCTTTATGAACTGGAAATAAGGAGATGAAGACATTTGGGTACAGTAAGAACTCTGAAGCGCATGAGTGATCTGCATATTGTAGCACTGCTTTAGATTGTAACAGGGAGCTTCAACCTGATCGACTCTAATATCAAACTACACTGAAGAAGTGAATGGGAAAACTCCTGTGGAAAACAAACCCCTTGAATACATCCCCTGGCTGCTTGCTTAACGCTTATGAAGATGCTCTGAACTACACAGCTTGTTTTCTTGCCCACACTATGACTTTACATCTTTACGGTTTGTGCCCTCTGGGAAACATCTTTATTTTTGTTTCATTATTTAGAGCAAACCTAATATTAATGATGGGTCTTCTGTGCATTAAAGCACTGTGCTACCAAAGCACATCAGCGCATAACTTTTGGTGAGGCTTTCTGCATAATTTATGTCCGAAGGAGAGTATGCTGACACAAAATTGAGGATTTAACTATGTTTACTGCTGCTTGCAATAATTAGACCATTTCATACTGGAACCCCTAAACAAGTGTAACAAGGTGGGCTTCCGAGTGACTGATAAACTTACAACGTTTTCTGTAACTGGTCGAACACAAAGAACTTCAAATATGTGTTGTAGCCTGCACTTTATCTAGCGTTATCAGAAAACGCAGATGCTTTAAATAAGATACTAGGGTGCCATCAGATGGACCACTGCAAGAATTGGCAAGCAAAAATCATGTCCAATCACAGGGTTTGCCCACTCATCCTTAAATTGCTTGGGTTTATAAAACTTCATATGGTATTTCTTGAAAGAGTTGGGTAAGAGCTGTGTTAAGTTCCTAATATCACAATTTGCTGACAGAAAGGGCTTTAAATGAGAGATCAAATCCATGCGTGTGTGTCTGTTAACCTCTAGTTTGGCACATTTTAAATCTATGTGCTGTCTCTGGTACCTGCTTAAAAGTGTGTACCAAGTCTAAGAAATAAATATACGATGTGTGTGGTGGTAAAGTGAGAAAGATCTAGAAGAGTGAATAGGCACCTAGTTCAAATGCACTACAGAAAGGTGATTTGAGGAAAAAACCCCCACATTTTACAATGTCTATTATTTTAAGTGGAAAACAAGTGTTTTTTTCATACTGACGGATTATGATAGAATTGTAAGAAACATAAATTCAGACTGGTGCAGCCATCTAGAGATAGTTACATCCAGCAGCACGAAAATCTTCACCGTCTTGCATGAGGAAACTGTAGGAATACTTGGTCCTTTGCTTTGAAAGGCATTTTCCATCAGTCACTCACTCTTGGCTCCTCTCACCTACCTGTTCTGCCACCTGATGTTTGACATCCCGGCTGAAGGGGAAGACTCTCATGTTCAGAGTGATCCCATCCATCCTTTGACAGCACTGAAGGATTTAGGTGGCAGAATGTGACCCTTCATTTAATTTATATTCTGTTTTCTGTCTAACTGACTTCTGCAGCTGGGGGTGTGGAGAAGGACAATGAAGCAAAGCAAAAAGCTGTCTTGTGGGGAGAGTCGGGCTGGATCAAGCTGCTACGTGTAATCAAGCCAGGTTGTTTTGAGAGGCCAGGTGGTTGCTAACCTCTGCCTCACAGATGAGACTTTAAATTATCAGACCTTACAGATCAGAGGGGAGAAGGAGGTTCCCATACAATCTAAGTGTTAAGTTTGGGTGCTCCTTGCCACATTCCATAAGGCTCTTTCAATTTCCTGTTGGTTACTTGTTTCTTTTCTGAATTGGACAATACCTGTTTTTATTTTTGCAGCTTTTATAGCAGCTCACCTTGTTTCCCTTTAGGTATTCTGAAGTGACATGGACTTTTGCTAGGATGCCCTATTGCATGGGAATATGTGTTGGGTTGTCCCTGAGATGACAAGAGGTGTAACCTTCCCGTAGATATCATCCTGATTAGTCTGGGATGCCTCTTCTGCAAGACGAGTGTTGACTGGTATATACTACAGATTTTAGACAAGGCACTCAAACCCAAGCAATGTGTAGTATATACCAGTGAACATCCATTTCTCTCACTCACATCAGGGCATGGAGACTGCGAGAGAGGCCATGACTTGGGTTTTGTAGAGGCTCAATACAAGCTTCCCCATTTGCATCCTTTGCTATGCAAAGAGAAACTGTTCTTCCCCAACTCCAGATTCAGCTGGGCTGACCTACATCTCTTCCGCTAGGTCAGAGTATGCCGCGCTTCAATCTTAACACAGAATTTCCTGTTTACAAATCCAGTTTTCCAGTCCCTGGTGCAAAGTGATTAAGAAAAACCAGAGTTCCCGCATCCGTTACTCCTGCACTTCGTTTCTTTAGTCATATCTACGAGTGAAATGCATTCAAATGCCAAAAGTACGTAGCGCTTCTGAAGCTGATTGTTATTAATATTGTTCTGTTTGGGTTTTTTTAGCTGTAAACCTTTTTGAAGTGCCTAGCATACAGCGAGAGGAACAGCTTTGGAGGGGGGAGACAACTTTGAAATCCACAGAGCAGAAGCTTTAATCTCCAGTTGTGACTGACATCAAACAAAAGTGCAAAAACTCCCTTTGTTCTTGAGCACAAAGGGTGTGTTTGTTGTTTGTTCAGGGTAAGTGAAAGGCCCCCATGAAGTCCCACTGAAGATGTTTAATGAATCTGGCAGCCTCCAAGCTGTCTCTTCTACAGAGTAATCCTAAAGACAGACCCATCACACATAATTTAACAGAGTGTGACACGACAATCTCTGCTCGGGAGAGACTTCGGAGGGGGAATACTTTTATTACTCAACAGCACAGGCCCCTCAGGGTTGGTGTTGTGCAGCAGAACTCATGTTGGTGGTGGTCACACTTTCTTCTCTGAACGGAGGAGATTTACGCGCTCAGGTAATGGCTATTAAGCTTTCTAAACATTGACTTTGAACTTGTGGTTAAAACCAAGTGAATTGTACTATCTCTAGTGCGGGCGGGCTGGGATTTTGGCATCCCCAGCTTGCAGTAGAAGTGAAAGTCAAGAATGTCTAAGAAAGAAGGTCTGCTACCAAAATCAGGCCAAACACGGACATGGGTATTAGAGGAGGACGGAAGAAATAGCACCAACTAACAATAGCAGAACAACAATGGAAAAGACTATAAAAAACCCAAGCAAGTGAACATTTCTTAGGCATCGGGTCAGCTGAGGGCTACTATATACACGTCATCTTTTTATCAATTTGTCTTACTTGGTCACCCTTTGGATGACCAGAATGACAGTGGTGTGTGAGTTCAACTTCCCTTGCCCTTTCTATGGTCTGTAGCCTTTGCTACTGTGGAAGTTGAGCTGTTTGCTGCCAGGGCTCATGTTTTGTTGTCAGAGTAAGGTTGTTTTGGGTGGCTGGGAGCATGGGGAGTAGTTGGTGTGTGTCTCTTTGGTCTGGGTAGCTATTGACTGTGAATGAGGCAGATGAGACTTGGATCCTCTCTAGACTTGAGTGCTCAGGTGGGAGTAATATCTGAGTGCATTCCTCTTCTCTTGGGAAAATCTGTTTTCAGCTCTGCCTCACATTGCATGTGTAAATTTGAGCAATTCACGTAACTTTTCTGTGTCACTGCTTCTTCTATAAAATGGGTGTAATCTTGTTTACCTGCTTTGGGATAAAGTATGGAGTGGAATGTGACTACTTACCGCCGCAGAGCCTTTGAAGGACAAACCACTGTTGTCTTGGAGAATACCATGTTTGGAGTTCTTTTTTTCCCTATCTTCGCCACAACGTAAATCAAATTTCATTCCCGCTGCTGGACATAAATGCAAAATGCATTTGTACTGTAAATGTCAGCCACTCCAGGGACTGCTGAAGAGCTAAGCACTACCTACTGTTGCATTTGATCCCCATGCCAACTGCCAACCAGGGCCCCAGCAAACCATCCTATATCATGTCTGATGGCTGGGATTCAGACTCGGTGCCAAAACAACGCTGGTACCCTGAAATACAACACACAGCCCCTTTCTAAGAGCTTCTCTGCCCGGTATCATTGTTGAAATAATTCCTTGTTCTCTCTTGAATTGCAAGAATATTGTAGGATCTATCTGAAATAGCAGTCCCTGCTTCCCTCCTTTCCCTCCCCAACCCCTTATCAAATCAGATGTCCAAAATCAAGTGCCTGTGTACTCTGCTGACAAGCACACAGGGATTAGAGAGTGACGGCTTTAACAAAACTGGCTCAAGGTTTTGTAAAATGCATCTTGGAGCTTGAGCTCTGAACGAGCCATAAAATTCCTCCCACGAGGTAGAAGTGAGGTTTCTGCAAGACTGGATCAGAACTTAATAATGTTTTTTTTAGGGTAGTTTTTCTTGCCTTATAAAAGGTGCTACAAAAACATCTGATTTTTTAAGATGCTGCAAGACTAACAATGACTTAATGTAACCACTGTGTAAAAAATCACAAATATGTTTTACCACCAGCAAAAAGAACTGTTTTCTGGGCTGCGTGCAAACCATTTGGAGCAATTAGCATGTAATTTAATTTGCATTAATCAGCACAAGGTCAGCAAGAAATTAACTTTGGGTGTAGATTTTACATAAAACAGCATATGAGAGGAAAGGAGGAACTGTTTTTACAGGGTGTTAATTTGGAGTTAAGTGCATTCGGCAAGTTTTGCAGGGTTTGGCCTTGCAGGAGAGAGAGGAGCAATGTGGATTTGGGAACACCCAAAAGGATGTGGCTATTTACCAAGCTTTTCTTGTTGCAATATGCGAACACTTTAACAGAGTTCTTGGCACTTGTAAAGACCGGAGCGCAGGTTTTGCTGCAGTGTCGAACACACTGAACGAGCACCGAAGGGCCGTGTCTGGCTGAACGTGGACGGGGTCCCAGGCGGCTGCATGCGCTGACCACGCGTTGCGCCGAACGATTCAAGAACATGGCCAGATATCCCAAAAGCACAGACCTCTGTGCAGCTCCACAGTATTACCTTACTGAGTTCTGAAGTGGGAGGAATTTAGGCAAATTACTCACTTCCTCAGGCACCCCTTTGGCCCTCCAGCCTGTCCTTCCACTGCCATTTCATTTCACAATCTTCTGGGGCTCCATGAGCCTCTGGTGCCAGCAACACGCTAAGCGTTGCGAGAAATCTACTGCTGCAGACAGCGTTTGGCTATGGTAAGGGGGGAGATAAAATGTCTGTGGTGGTTCTTATGCCTTTTCCGTTGAATGAAAAGCATTTATCAGCTGTGGGGCATGGAAGGTGTCTGAAAGAGAGTCTCTTTGTTACCTGTTTTTTTCCAGAAGATAAGGCACATTGGAGGTGCCACATGTACATCTGTAGTCCATGTATATCTGTATTACACCAGCGTTAGAAAGAACCGTGGGCAGCATTGCAGAGCCCGTTTCAAGAGAGGACACCATTGCCAGGTCTGCAGCCATTGCTTAAATATTCTTCTGGAAACAGAATCTGTGGGCAGAGTAGACATGGAGACCTCTCATCCAGTTATTTATGCTTAACTGAGATGCTGAGGTTGACCTGAGTTCACCTATGCTTCTTGCCTAGTCAAAGGGAGATCCATGACGGATTGAATTGGAATTCCTAGAGGGAAAATCTGGCTTTCTCTGTTGACCATTAGAGGAAGCGAAAGGTGACTGCGCTCTTGTGCTTCTTTGTTAAGTGCCCAAAGTTAAGTGGCATTAATCAGGCCAAAGCATGTCTGGAAGAACCGGCTATACAAAAAGTTTGGTCACGTAAAGTGTGGTCACTTTGGCACTTGGGATGCAATTTGTTCACAAACTAAGATCATGTCTACCAGATGGCTTTTTTTTTCTTGAGCTTCCCTCCCTTTGTGGCTTAGGACACGTTCACATCCTCACCAAAAGCATTGGAGCTAGTGGGAACAGTCTGCCTGCCACGCATGGCAAGAAGCTATTTTCAAGTGGACTTACCCTACTTCTCATGCTGCTTCCATTGCTTCAGTAAGATTTAGACTGCAGTCTCAAGATATCCTTAAACAATGTTTTTCCTTGTTAGCCCACTGTTATTTAAAAAAAAAAAAAAGTTTTATTTTTAAGTTACATGACAGACTAATAAAAGCAAATTCAAACTTGATATCTTTCTCTTCAAAATCTTGGTGCTGTGACATTTTAAGGAATCCCTTAGCCTAGTACTTCAGTTTGGCCAGATTTTTCATCATGGGTTTTCAAATGCCTCCATCTTCTGGGTGATTTTCACAGGGGGTGATATATTTCTTCCTCCTCACAAATCAACATCCTGACTCTGAACTACAGGCCCTACGAAACTATGAATTTGGGCACTAGGGTAACCCAAACTCACTAGCCATTTTTTAACGTCTTGCAGAAAATTGACAAGTGTTGGATGAAATGAGAAAGGTCAAAGAAAAATGCATTGTGTAGTAAATCTAACTGAAGATTTATATCCCAGGTCTTTGTTTTTAATCAATGCTAATAGATTTTAAAGAAAAAAAAAAAAGGAAGAGGGAAGGGAAGAGTACCCTTTGGATAAAAAATTTCGGGTAGAGAGTTTAAAGTATTAAAAAAGTGATGTGATTTTTTTTTTTCTATCATGCAAGAAAATTAATTAGGGAAGGTAAAAAATGCTGAAACGTGTGTGCTAATTAATTTATAAAATACTATTTTTTTTGTAGTTATTAGTTTTATCTTTATGGCAACTGTATAGAAATTGATCCATTTCCTTCCTTTCAGAGTATATGTAAAAGGAAGTATATATTCTGTAAATACTCCTTTCTTCAAAGTCTGACTCGATATAATCAGATAATGAATCAGGAGTTCTCAACCAGTATTTGCAACTGGAGATCACTTCATCTGATTTGAATTATACGACACTCAGTTTGTTTCCCTTCCGTATAGGACAAAGCTATACTACCTACCCTTTCAGGCAATTTGATAGATGATGAGTTGTTCTAATAAGTCTACATCTCATGCTGGATAGCGTAGGAGTAAGGTCCACTTATCACACCATATTCATTGCTAAAGGATCTCTTGGTAGATGCATCCACTCATCTAGATCCCAGGTCTGAGAAATTAAACTCTCTCATCATTTTCACTTGTACATAAGTTGCTGTTGAACTTCACTCTCTCTGGTGATATCTTGTTTTTAAATATCCACGTTCATCCCTAGTGTTGGATACACTTCATGGATGTGTGAAATGAACCTTCTGCATAGAGCGCCATAAGATCATTTTAAAATAAGCTCAATAGAACTGTTAAATATGGTTCTATTTCTAATTTTAACTTAAGAGGATGAGTAGCCATGAAATTCTCTTCTGTAATTACTAACTTTTTTCACATCCGTTCATATGTGTTAATATACACAGTTTATACATTTGTATATATTGCTCAAGTTCACTTTCTGTAGATTGTGCTCACAAGAACACCAAGTCTTTGATTTTCCACATGGCATATCTAAAAGTGATGATCTTGGCATTACTACAAGTGTAAAATAGATATTCCTGTTTAGACAGAACAGGTTCTCCTTATACCTTAAATAGACTTCAAATTAAAGCAGAAAATAAATGATTCTATAACCAGCTGTGTTTGTTCTCTCTCTCCCTTCTTTTCTCTCTCCTCTCAGATCTGGTGCTCTGTTGCCTCCTCTGTTTCTCTTTACTCTTTTGATCAGCTTTCTCCTCCTTCCCTTTAGTTGCAGGCCAGATGTTCTAATGAGATGTAGATCTTTCCAAATAAATTATTTGCTTTGTAGAGTAGCCATGTCTGCAATCACAACCTGGCCAGTTGTGAGTTGTTTCGAGTGATGTATTGTCTTAAAAAACACACCGATGTGCATTTTATGTGTTAGAATTTGCGATTTGCACGAGCTGCAGTTTTCGCCCCTTCCCTGTTGAGGGTGCGGGAAGCACCGGAGCACATCGTGGAAGTAAATCAGGAGTGGGGGGAGTTGTTCCTTCTGGTGCCTCTGTCTTCCAGATGCTGAGACGTGCTGAGTCAGCGCTGCTGAACGCTGGAGAGGCAGCACACACCTTCGCTAACCGAGAGCAGCACTGGATACCGCTCTTGCTGTAGACTTTAAATACAAAACTTTTTATTCCCCCACTGCCCAAATATTAATCTTCAGCATTTTCGGAACATTTTGTACTTCTGTGTTTTCTGTCTGCGCTTTTTAATTTTCATGATGCTCCTTGGATGCTCCCCCTGTGAAAAACTAAGGCTAGAAAAGACCTTTTGTATCATCCAGACCGACGTGCAGGTCTGTAAGTAATTGCTCCCCCCCATGACTCAGATAGGAAAGGTAGACATATAATCTAGAAGATCTACCAAAATGGACAAAAAAAGATGTGGGCAAATGTTGGACTGCTTTTCTTGCCTGCTTAAACCAAAAAACTACGATTTGCCGCATCTCTCCTGCAGGAGATTGAAAATAATTTGCGTTTCCCTATGCATGAAGATGACACTTGCAGATACAGTGGGGATGATTAATGCACACAACACATACAGAGTTAGTATCTGTCCTGAAGTCAATGCAGTTGGCACATGTGCAATTGCCTCTAAAACGGATTGATACGGTTTTACCATGAAATTATATTACGATACATAACTGGTGAGGAACGGTGTCTCTACGTCTTGTCTTTTCACAGCCTCCAACAGCAAAGAAACTTCTCCATCCATATGCATATGCATAATACAAATAACAAATGCAGGTCAGCCTAATGCCACATGGATACTGCTCTCCTGATAAAAGTAGTATCTTAGATTGCTGGAGTTTGAGACCAAAATTGATCTCCCAGGTACAGTATTCTTAAAGGCTGTATAAAGAAAAAAACCCAAGTCAACAGAGGAAACAGAGACGAAAATGCAATGATTTGTTGTAGATAAAACCAAACAAAAACCTCAATAAGAGCAGAGGTAAAGCCTAATGAGATCAGCCTATTGAGTCATAGCCCGTTTCTTGCTATTCACACTCACCAGTGAAGTGGTCCGGAGCATTCTGGTTCTAGCAACACCTGGTATCCCGTTCCATGATTTCTAATATCATAAGAGCTGCAGGTGAGGAGCTGCTCATTTTTTGAGGAGATTTGAGGAGGCGACACCTAAATGAACTGTCTGCTTTCCCAAAAGCATGCTGGAAAGGCTCCACGTGCTCCACTTCTGAAGCTGAGGCCAATTTCATTTCTGCTTCAAAGTTTGCCTACGGTTGTGTCGTATAGGTCTGCTTCAGACCTGGAAGCCTTGCCTAGCTACAACGGGATTGCTGTAGATGTCCTGCAGGCAGGTGATGGTGACATCTGGAAGTGCCAGAGGTGCTCAAGGTATCCGAGCTGCACTTGCACAGTGGTTGCAGTGTGTCCGGCACGCTGGCAGTGCTGCGGAGCACAGGGACCTGCGCTGGCCATGCTGGAACAGAAACACGGGATTTCTCACCTTCCCTTTAGGCACATAGGTGGGATTCATCTTGCCTAATATATATGTATCTAAAAGTTGGGGATCTAATCCCTGTGTAGTCAATGGAGAGAGGTGGTAATGCTCTTTAGTATAACTAATCTCTCCTCCCTGACAATACAGAAACCCTAGATGACTAGCTCAGACTAATTGCTCAACTTCAAAGATGGGATTTAGCCATCTAAAACAGTAAAATGCTATCAGATTAAAGAGCAGCTTTTCACACCTATACAAAACAAATGTGATTTGAGCCTAAATAACTGCACAGAACAGCAGATAACCAAGACTTAGACTGTAAGTCCCTCTTGTGAGGAGAAGACGTATTTTAAATGTTTGTGAGACTCATAATAATACAGTGTTTTATATAGCTTTTAGTGTTCTGTATTATTGTCACACTGCTCTGGAGTTTATTGGGTTTTTCTATTTTAAAGATGGAGATGCGAGCAAGAGGTTAATTGGCTTGCATAAGATCTGACATGGGGACGTGTGGTGAAATGGGAAAATGAATCAAGGCTTTCTATTCCTCTCATGATTGCATTCATGATTTTTGGGCTGTTGTCCTGGACACTTGTCGACTATTTCTCTGTCATGAAATGTAGTTCATTGCTTGGCTGGTAGTATTGCTTTCATGTAGCAAAACGCCATTGTATTTTGAGCTTCTGAATATTTTAAAAATACTGTAAGCAAATGGTACGGCCAAAGAATAATCTGAAGTAGAAGTAGAGAGCAAAAGGCATATTTTTAATTGATATACATTACTCATTGTTACTGGTTTGCCGGAGAAGTTTTGATCATTTTGCCTCTGTAAATGATTGGTATTCCTCTGGCCTTTCGAGGATTTGCAACATCACAGAATTAGTTTAGCAAATGCATAGGCCATACGTAGAAGGCTTGGGTTTACGCTAAATACAGGGCAATGAAACTATTAAACTTCCTCCGTATGTAATTCATGCAGAACATTCTGCAATATATACATATCAGTTATGAATCTACAATCAATTTTCATGTTAAATGTTGAATTTAAATGCTGGACTTATGTCTTGAAAGAAGCCAGATAGCCCTGTGCATCTGGTTTAATCTTCCCTTTAGCCATATTATTTTAAAGGCACTCCTGCTTAGTACATCTTACAATTGAAAAATAATACTCATATTCCCTCTCATCCTCAGCAGCTGTGATCCCTCTGCAGATGTTGTTCTGTCAGACGTTTCATTATGTGTGATAAAAAGCGTAGGTTCTTTTTGTCTGTCTGTGTTACCACTTTGTGGATTTTATTTTCTTTTTCTTTATTTATTCCTTTGGCCGTAGATGAGTCCTTCCATAATACTTCACTTTATTTCCTATTGCTGCTGCTTCGCCTTCTTTCTAAGTGCAGAAACGATCAAGAACTTGCAACTGCATGGAGCCGCCCAACAGAAGCCCATTGATTCCCCACCAAAGGGCTCTGTGTGAGCCATTTTACTCCAGCCTGAAAAGAAAGCTTTGTTCCCTCAGCTGGTAGTGTCTTAAGATGCTGATCCTTGCCATATTTTTGGAAAACTGTAGCAGTTTATCAGACTGTTTGACACTTCCCGTTCAGCTGTATATTCTGTAGCATACTCTGGTATTTGCATCTTCTCATCCATCAGTCTCTCGGGTGCGAGGCTGGTCTGGAGCAGCCCAGGCGTCACGGTGACTTGTGCTGGGCAAAAGTCATTTGGAGGCAAACAGTGAAAGAGGAGGAATCCGGAGCTGCTGGTGGCCATGCCTGAAATGGTAGTAATGGATTTAGTATTTGGGGCAGGAGGTATGGGATTTGTCATGTTGGCTGAGTATTTTCCTGGCCGCCTTCCATGACTGTTCAGATATTTTTAGCGTGAAGTACAAGCTATGTTGTCTCAGTTGACCTTGGAGCGTGACATTTTAACATGGAATTGGTTTGAATTGCTAATCATTAAAATGATTTATTATTTTTTATTACAAGAGCAACTAGAATCCCAGTCATGTTTTGCAGATGAAAAGGGAAGCAAATTGAAACCTATCTTCTCTTGACTTGCAGTCCTTCGTGATATCCATGTTTTCCAAACTACCGTCTTCAGCTCTTTCTCTCCACATCATTAAAAGTAGATTATGCCTAGGTTTGTTTTTTAACTTGTCATTTGGTCATTTGACAAATATTATATCAGAATGACTGAAACTAATCCCAGGGTCTCACAATGAGAAGTGTAGAACAAAAGGATTGTTTCTGTTGCGAACGATTTATGACCTCAATAGAAGTTTACAGCTGCTATCAGAAAGGCAAGATCTTACTATCAGTATATTTATCCTGGCAATTGCCCCCTCTTTGCCTTCAGTCCCAGACTTAAGTTTACCAAAAAGATCAAGCCCCTAAATGCCACCTTCTATTAAGGAATTAGAAGCAGTAGCACTGCATCAGGATATTGTAGCAGTATATTTTAAGGCAGTAACAAAAGAAATTCAGACCAACCACAGACATAGCCAGAAGCCTCTCAAAGTTTGAATTCAAGTTTTGAGGTCCAGATCTATTTCTAGCTCGGTATATTTGATTCCTACTGGGCTTTTTGACTAGTTGTCGATTTTGGACGATTGGTGTTTATTGAGTTTTGCATGTTCTTATGTTATCAGGACCTCGGAGGAAATGACAGTTGTTTTTAAGATGCATTTTACTGCCACAGTGGTGCAGAGAAGCCTTTGACTGAAAAAAGTATCAAGGTCTTGTTGACTTTTTCAGTCTCCCAAACAAGCACCTACTTAAATATCTGATCTAGAGTTAAAAAAAATTGCAAAACAAAACAAAAACCCCAACCATCCTCTTGCCTCAAAAGTAGGGGCACGGCTTAAAGATTTATCAGCAGAAGTCAAAACCAAGGTGTGAAAAGAAACCTCTCTCTGACTGCCTTGGCAACTGGGAAGGCCACAAGCTGTTTCTACAAAGCACATGGTGGATCTCTCAAGTAGGGCCAAAAAGACTGTTTCCCTGAAATCAGCGTCACATGAGAGTTTCTTCCATACCTAGGAAGTGGGTAAATCACTGAACAATGCAACGCCCTTTCCCGTCTGCGAGAACTCTGCCAAAGCCAAGCCTAAGAGTCTGGGTTAAAGCAAACTCAGCCACTTGATAACTGAGTTGTGTTTCGGGGGGGTTAAAATTGGAGGGATTTTGGACTTGTGTTTTGGAGGGGTTAAAATTGCCAAGAAAACCTGAAAACTTGAAGATCCCCAGGTGCCTGCATTAATACTCCCCGGTCTCTGTGATGTGAGCTGGCAGGTCCCACAAAGCCACTCAGCCTTGAAGAGGGAAGGGAAGGAGGGACAGAGCAAGAGCTCCAGCTGTGACTGCTGAGCCCCAGAAAGAGCCTCTAACCGAGTTCCCTTAAAGTGCACGAGCCTCACGAGCCACAGCATCTGTTTGCCCCTGTATTCACCGCGTTCGCAGGGCAAACAAAAGATCCATAGCAAGCATGCATCCTTCCAGCGGGCGGAAGTCTGCCTTCCTTCGCCCATAGATTTTCCCCCCTTTTCTTTCAGTTACATTACATACTTTTTTTTTTTTTTTTTTTTTTTTTTTTTTCCGGATGGTAATTAAGAGAGCTAACACCAGCTAGGCTAGAGTGAACGCAAACAAGACCCCTATAGGCAGCACAGTGCATTAATGTAAAATATGCCCAGACAACATAACTTGTCAGAGAGGATTATTTCTGCTTAGTGAATCTGCAGGGGCCCCTTTGCTCCACCACTCAGCGTCTGACTAGAGAGAGAAAGAGAGAAAGAGTAGCCATTAGTGAGTAGCTACTGTGGCATTGATGTTTGAGCGCACTTCTGAACTGGCTTTTGTTGAGAATATCGGTGCAGAAAGCATGCGCTGTCCCAAATCCGCTGTTACTATGAGAAATGAGGAGCTGCTTTTAAGGTATGTTGTCTCCTTTGTTTTAACGCGTGCTTTCGAGTTGCCTGGGCCCGCTGCAACTATAACCGTGCTGTGTATTAAGTAGTTTCCCTGTTTAAAGGAAAAGACAGGCATTGCTGTGTGCAAGGAGCATTTTCCACGAGTTAGAATCGCACATTTCATGTATGACGACAAATGTACGGAGAGGGCAAGGAGGGAAAAAAAATAATTTTTTTTTTTTCTTCTTCCTAAATGAGAGCTGATATTTCTTTTATGACCTCCTTTGCAATATTTCTGCCTGCTTCATTATTATGCACTGGGCATGGAATAAGCATGGAAAAGGCTCAGGGAGACTCCATATTAGAGCTAGTGCCCTAAATACCACTTTAATTTTCACTTAGCCTATGTAAATAGTTACTAATGATCTACCTGGTCTTTACCACTTGAAGATGTTTTAAAAATATCTAAATACTCCCATATGTGGGATTACACATATATTCTTAATGTTCCAAGGTTTAGCGGGGGGCCGGCATCGACTACTCTTTTGAGAGAGACACACACACGCAGACACACGCACACACACACAGAATTATGCTAGAATTGGCACCCCGCTTTGAAAAATGTAGTCTTTTGTTTATTTGCTAGCAGACATCGTAGCATTGAATACATCTTTTGGTCTGACAATGGGACAGCTGAACAATGGTGCTGTCAAACTAGCTTAATGTATGTCTGGCGATGGGGTGGTTTGGGTTTTTTTTTTCCCCCCCCCTTTCCTTTTCTCAGCCCCTTTTTCATTTCCCTTAATCTTTTTGTGTATACGGTAGAATACAAGGTGTATTGCCTATTTTGTGAGGGTTGTTTCATTTGCTATCTGCTGCTAATAGTGCAGGGAGGGGGAGGCTTGCATCTTACAATTATGCCCATTGCTTAAGTTGGAGATTTACTACCAACCTCTCGTTTAACTGTGGCAAGAAAACTTATTGATTCTGAAAGCTTACAATACTGCTGTCAATCTGGCAAATATGTAGTTGCCAAATGTGCCCTTGCCTGATTTTATACCTGATCATATCAACTTTAACTGCTGTTTTGAAGATACTGTTTCTAATTTTGTTTAGGTAATGAAAATGCAATAAAAATGATAAATCAGATCTCAAAGTGGGAGCCCATGCTACTTTCCATTTTTATAATCCAGCTATTAGCATACGTTAGAATTTTTAAGGTCAGGCAGAATAATTTACCTGGGTGATTCCTATCCCAAAATCTAACAAATTATTCATATGACATTTCATGAATTATCTTTGTGTTTAGACAGTAATAGTTTAGCATTAGAACAGTTAACAATTTGGGGGTTGAATTTGGCAAAATGCTCATGTACCTTATGCATTATGAAAAGAAATTCTTATAAAGCTTTTGAAACATTTTGAGTTACTACTTGGACAGCAGCTTGTGTCTTAAATAAAATGAACTGTCATCAGTCTGTGGAGTTTCTGAAACTGTTTAAAGTCTTTAAATACTTTACACGTTAAATAAATATACTACTATTAGTAATAATTGTAATCATTTTCTGAGAGGAAAGATGAGATGGTGGTTTCTAATCTTTGCTTAGATCAATTAATTGTAAATTTTTTTAAAACTGGATGCCAGTGCATGATTTGTATGGGTTGAGGGGTCTCTTTGACCCCTTAATTAAAAAAAAAAAAAAAAGACATTAAATATTTACTGGTAGTGATCAGAGCTCTCTAAAGCATCTATTTAAAAAAAAATGTTTTATGGGGGACTCTGAGTACTTGCTATGCTGTTTTGCATTTTTTTTTATCATTGTTGCATCTTCTTCCCTTGCGTGTTGAGATGGTATAAATCAATAGGAAGGAGTTTACGTGAACAAAAAGGTAATATCGCATAAAATATGCTAGAAGCCTAGAGGTTATGGATTATCAGGTAGCACTTGCATGCTGTGTGTTGTGCATAAACATGAAGAAAGCAAGGATGGCGTTTAATATAACGGGACCGTGCTATAATTCACTTTCTTGGAAGAACTTCTTTCGAGACAAACATTAACTCGTTCACAACTGCTCTGCTCTGCCAGAACTGGAGTTTTTTGGTTGGTATTTTTTTCTTTTAAAATCAAGTTATCCTCCTTCAGCCTGGGTTTTCTAGCAGCTGCTGCCCTTTGTGAGTGGCAATAAAGTGAATCCCTCACTCTAGGTGACATGGAAGTGCCCCATTAGTGATTGCCCAGAGTAGGGTGAATGCCACTTTTGTAGCAGCCACCACCAGGCACCTGGGCAGCACACCCAACCGCCACTTTTAAGGACTATTCAATACTAACCCTGTTTCCTAGTCACTCTTCTCGCAGGTGAGTTCATGCTAAACTTACAGCAGTTCCTATGTTTTCAGATAAAATGCTGCATAAAATACATATACTACAGATTTTTGTCTTGGCTTGCCAATTACTTTGTTCTTTTCCGAGGGTATTTTCTGACATTGCATTCACATCAAAGACTAATTTTTGAATTATTCTGTGTGAACCCTACACCAAAAAAAAAAATAAATCATTCTTTCTATGCATATTTACTGAAATATTGCTTTTTGAGCCATAACAATTATTATTAACATCAAAGAAGGTGAAGCAAATCTGTAACGCAAGCCATGTCTTAGCGACCTTTAACAAAAGTGTCGCCTTTTGCGAGACTATATAGTTTTAGAGATCTTATGTGTGAATGTCGCAGGTGTCCTTAGCGTTACCTGGTTTGGATCCCGCCCGTTCCCAGAGCAATGTGGTGCTTTGCAGTTGTCAAACTTGGTAACATCTGTTTCTCCAACAGCGCTAAGAGAGCTAATTCAGACTCTGCAGGAGTTGTGATTTGTTCTTGCAGTGACCAGGTGTAATGCCAAAAAGAAAGACCATCCTCGGTCCTACCTGTCAGAGTGAGAGCAGGAGAGGTCTTCACCTAGGAACCAGCTTTCCATGCTGCCATAGGAAATGGAAGTGAATTATATTATTAGCCTGGAATCTTTATATATATTTTTTTTTTTCAGATTCATGAACCACAATCTCTAACATCAACATGTTAATATTCTCTTTGTTAAATGAGAATAAAACTGAAGTGTTTCTGTTATCAAATTTAAGTATATAAGATTGCAAACTATACCTTTGGGGCTGAAAAACAAAGGAGAGCGTTCAATTAATATTCATATCTAGAAGTTTTACTGCAAGTGTAGATTGTGCTTGAATACTTAAGAAGTCATTCAGGAGTGAATCAATACTAATTATTGTAATCAGGAGGGTTAATTAGCTGAAGATGCTGCTGATGGAAAGTTCACTGCTTACAGCCCTGAAAACACCTAAGTTGATGAAATCTGAAAGCAAAATGTCTAAGAGGACTTTGCATGGAGAGAAAAGCTCGGCTTTCCTTTGGCATTTCAAGAGCCAGTTGTTCCAAAGGGGAAACATAGCTTGTACTTTGTGTTTCGCATGATATTAATTCAGGGGGTATTAGAAGATGCAACTAAATCTGTCTTGAAGATATTTTTTGGTGGCTTCTCATTAAATGCAAGTACCATTTTGGATAACCTGTACTGTCTCTGCAGTATTCATTTGTAGATTACCATAAATTAATATGGATAATCTTATGCATTTGAAATCTTTTTCCAGCACTGTTATCGGGAACAGTTTTGGTTGGTTTTTTGGTTTTGGGGTTTTTTTTTTACAATTTTATTGCAGACATGGGGTCTTTACATGGTCTATGTACATAAATTACACACACTCTGTATCTAATATGCAGGTCCACATCTGTGTGCTTACGGACACACATACACATGTGCACATAAGTTCAAACATTTTTTTTCACTGAGGGTGTTTATTTCTATAGTCCTGTGCCCTCAGAACTCCCACTCAGTTTCCATCTGCAAAAAAGTATTCAATTACCTGTAATTCAGAGGACAGGTATTGAACAAGTAGTTCATGAAATTTAAGTTAGGTGATAAGGAATAAAGACTGAAAAGAGATGACTAAAGAAAATCCTTTTCTTTCCCCTTAATTAGAGCAGTTGTGTTTCTTAAAGTGAGCATTACTGAATTCAAGCCAAATCTTGCTATACAAAATCTTTTCTCCGAGTGAATTGCAAGATTTTTTCTTTAAGGCTGAGTATTTTGTGTTTTGTGGGGTTTTTTTTCTCCTTTTCCCTAGTTATATCTATTAAGGTTAGAACCAAGATGAACGTCTGGATGTTTATTTGAGAAAAAAAACCCCAAAACACCAAAAAACCCCCCTCTCAGCCACACACATAACCCCTCCAAAGTCAAGTGATGCTTTCAGAAGAAAGAAATTCTGTTTCAAAACACATCCTTCTTTCCTCTCTAATGACATTAGAGATTATCACGTGCAGGTGCTATTTATCTTTGCAACTGCTTTCCTATGACTGTTTTACTGCTTCCAACACATTTACTTGTATGTCAGCGATAGAAAAGGTAACTGAAAATGGCAGCTGTTGAGAAAGCATGTCGCCATGCCTGGAATGACATGCATTATCGGGGCAGCAGGAGTTGCTGGCTCTACAGCCCATTTCTACTTGACCTGCGGAATGATTGGCTGCCTGGGATGGTGATGAATCACTGGAGTTTATGAAACAGGACTGCTGGCATCCTCGCAGAGGAAATAAAAACGGGATTTTTTTTTTTTCCCCCTCTCTAACACTCTTGCCGTGGCAAAAAGCTTTTTTTTGGTGCGTTTTTTTTTGCTTTTGTGTTATTTCACTCTGCAACAGAAGCAAATGTGTCAATTAAAGTCGCTTTAATGCTGTTCTTGGCAAGTTAATGATACACTGGAGGTTAACTCGCTTTATTGGATGGAAGAGGGCAGGAATTTTCCCAAATTTTGCGTAAATCTTGATATGGACCCTAATTTTCTTATCTCTCACACCAGTCTTGAGGCTGAGATAGCATAACTAGTAATGAGCTCGAGCAGGATGCAGAAAGGATTTTAGCTGTTCTCACACACAACTTTATTTTCTTTGGTAGTCTAAGGACCAGTGACCGTTTTGTGGGCTAGTATCAGGCAGATCCGTCTTCAGGGTTTCTGAACTAAGGGCTGAATTGCCATTTCTGGAAAGCATCGGCTCCAAAATTTGCACTCTGTTTCTAGGTGGTTCGTGAAATTATATTATGCATTAAGCCCACATTACTGGATTAGGCTCTTAGTCTGTGCTTGTAGGAAAGTATTGTAGGTCTGTAAACATGCCAGTGCACTGATGACACTGACACAGTGTGGATCACAACCTGCCCTGCAAAATGCAGCCAAGTAAAAATCCTTCTATTTCAATTAAAACACTCCAAATTGTGTTTGGGGGTGGGGAAGGGAGAGAATGACTTGCTCGTCTCTCCACGCAGCATACGCGGTGGCTGGCGTGTTAGCCCGCGCCCCTTATTCGAGCAGAATAACCTAATTTAAAGTTAACTCTCTCTGCTTCAGAGGAATAGGGTTACCAATAAAATTGCTTAGGAAGTTTTAAATATGGCACCTACACGAAGATAATGCGTTCTGCCATCACATTAGAGAGGGTTTTTCTCGAGTCTCATGCTTTGCTGCCTAAGCTTTTTCTCCACTAGTTTTAAAAAGCAATTTGCATGCTCACATACGCTATTAGACTTTTTCACCTTCCTCCGAATAATTCAGCAGTGGCTTCTGCTGGGCACTGGAGAGGCTGCAGCACTCCTGATATTTAAGGCACAGCCTTCCGATGTCCCTGGCAAGGCTTCTGGAATAGATAGAGGAGGGCAAACTTTTGCTGGCGAGAGGGGCAGCATGGGGAACTGTTGCTTGCGCCCTTTGCTGTGCGAGGGGCAAACGCTGTCCTCGCTCCGGAGTTCCCATGGCAGCAAATCAGCAGGTCATCTTCAAGAGCAGCCTTTGAGGATGCCAGACAACAGTCTGTCACTGGGAGGAAGACAGAGCAGAGGGCTGAAGGGGGGAAAAACCTGGTAGAAAATCAGAGAGAGGATACGGGAATTCACTATCCCTTTTAGACAAATAGAGGAGTGAAGAGAAAAGCAAGGGCACCCAAACGTAGATCATCTGGAAATTGAACCTTGCAAGTGCAGATAGCTGTGGATGATATGATAGCTGTGCTACGGAGTGAATTTAAGATTCAAATCCTGCACCTGCTCTCCCTGGAAGCTGCAGGTCAGCATCTGAAGAATTGAGGCCCTCTAGGATGGAAATGGTGAATTATCAGAAAACTTAAATTCTTAGAGACTCGATTTTCAACTGTAACAACCTCTCGGTTTCATTCTCCTTCTCTTCTGCCTAAAAATGATCTATTTTCAGCTAAACTGCGAGGAAGAAGCTCACTCTAAAGATTAAGAATTTGCCTGCATCATTTCAGCCCACATTTAATTTTAATGAGGGAGTTATATAACCCCCTTTAAAAATAACAAAACACTAACAGAACTGCATCGGCAACATCAGGTGTTCCACAGTGCTGCTCCAATGAATCATATGGAGATTTGTCTGTGCGTGGCTGATGAACATACATTTAACTCAGTTAACCCCCACCCCCGAATACAGCAATCCAAAGTGACCATAATTTCTCCTAAAGAGCCTTTCTCACAAAAGGATGCCAAACTAGATGTCTGCCTGAGGAATCTCATGGTTTCGGCATTTTTCCCTTACAAAACTTGTGTTATCAATGGGTTGGGTTTTTTTAGAAAGTTGCAGACAAATTATTGTGGCTCTACTGCAAGTGAAACATTCTTTATTAAAAAACTAAGTTGTGTTTAATGTTTTGCTTTAGAAAAGCAAGCCAGTGTTCCTGTTCCTTGTACCGAGCCCCAAATCTCTGAAATTATGAACAGCCCGTTTAAGAGGCAGCTCTGGGAGGAATCAATATATGACTTCATTAATGTTCCTTTCGGTGGGAGACTTCGGGGGAAAAATTGAATCAGCGCTTTTGAGCCTGTTAAACACCTCGGTTGGGGTGCAGCCCTTTACTTCAGGAAGCCCCTCAGCCACTGGCTGCGGGAGGTGGGAAGGATCACACTACACTTGTCGTGCTCGTGCTTTTTCTCTTTGCATCCGTTACAAGCCATGATGAGAGGCAGGGTCATGGACAAGTTGGACCTTTTAATCTGACCTATCTGGCAATTCTTACACTGTCCATTCAGGGGAAAAAATTGCCCCAAACTAGGCACGGTGCAGTTTCCTGCATGTCTGAATGTCTTACAGCTACTGCGGGAGCCTTTTCTTTCTGTCCTTCGTGTCTGAGGTTTAATGGATTCTGTCTGCGGGAAATAATGATGTTAAAGAAAGATAGTTACTTTACATATTATCAAGGTGATTGTTTGTTATTTTTGAGGACCGAGATGTATGCTAGGCACTTCACGAACAACTGAAAAAAAAAAGACCTGTGAAATTTCCTACCTTAAAGATTTCTTACCTTAAAGATATCCTACCTTAAATTTCCTTTTACCTTAAGCGTAAGGTGAGATCCACTCATTTTCAATGAAAAGGAAAGAAAAACACGTGGCAGAAGTGAATGCGTAGGTAAGATGGTGGTTAACGTTACGAAGATCCTGCAGTTCGTGAGAAGTGCAGCAGGTTAATTCAGAAATTGTAATAAACCCCTCAGATTTCTTTACAATCTTTACAATTTCTTTACAATCTTTACAATTTCTTTACAATTTTTTAGAAGTGAATCTACTTTTGGCTCCCTGTCTCTTTTCATGTCCCTTACCCAACCTCTTGCCTTGTTGGTGGCTCGTTTGAACACCACCGCTTTTGGAGTCGGAGCTGCCCTCCAGCATCGCCTCCTGATCCAGCCTTTTGCGTGTTCAGCCCATTCTCACCATCCCCTTCTCAGATCCTGCATGTCTCCCAGTAACTAGCCTCCCTACTGGGCAAAAATCTTCAGATATCTCAAATTTATATGAAACGGGAGAGTTCTTTGTGTCTCCTAGCAGTCGTTCCTGGGGGTTTGGATGGGGAAGGTCTTTTGGTTACAGTGGGCTTTTTCCCCAGTCCTGTGAAGGCGTAAGTGGGGCTCTTGCACATTGGGAGGATGGAGCAACACAGACAAGAGCACCAGATGTGTGATTCCTCCTACCCGAAGTAATACAAGATTATACATTTTCACGTGAAGATAATATAATAGCTAAATACAACAATATTAAGTTCCCTCTTTCAGGGTGGCTTGGAAAGCTGCTTTTTTTGACAAATAATACGCCTGCTGTCTAGTAGGAAATCAGGTCTGCCCAGTGCATGCAGTGCCCCAGTTTCTCTGCTGGTTGGGTAGTGGTTGCTGATGGAGTCAGTCAGCGGGTGAGAAGATAAGGTGGTTCATAAAAAAAAAAAAAAAAGGAGGAAAAAAAAAAGAGGAAAAACCACTCAATGCCTGTTGACAAGTTGAGATAGGACTGGGTTGACAAAAGCCTTGGCCTTGTGTCTACATGGACAAGGCACCACACAAGGCAACACCTACAGATCAATAGCGATGCTCTTCAATAGGGCTGTAAATAAATAACAGGATGGTAAGACTTGGTCTTGCAAATATTTACTTGTTACTACTTTACTTTAGTATTTGCTAAATTTGCTGAGCACCATGGGCAGACCAACTGGAGCAAACGGTGCTGGCCAGGCCCTGCTCAGCACCAGCACTATGCGGGATTGGACCTGAGGGTCCCCATTGACTATCCCAAGTATTTGCGTGCTGTTAACAAAATAGGGTGTTGCTCCAAATTAAAGGCCTTTCCTAAAAGCCCTCCATCACGTGGAGCGCCTGCCGTGTATGCCATAAAATCTTGCCTAATTGTTTTCGGAAAGATTGAGTTATTACCCGCAAAATGGAACAAAGGCCTTATACCCACAGTGGGATGAAATCACCTCTTCAGTGGTATAAAATAGGAAGGGGGGAAAAAAAAAAAGTGTGTGGGACGTTTTACTATAGCAACCAAGTTTACATAATATCAATGTGCTTCAAGTGAAAGCTCTAGAAATGCTTAATTTGAGGCACCTTTTCACAGGGCTAATTTTAAATGACATTTATTTCTGAAAATTACTGATTAGCTCCAATAGCCCCTACGGAACTGGGGAAACTTCACAAGCAGCTAAAATTTCAATACTTAAAATTAATTGATCAGCTTTAACTGATAATTTAATTTTCTTTTTAAAAGGGTGTTGGTTCTATGCAAATGGTTTTATTTCTCAAAATAAGATGAAGGGAAGACTGTTGTGCGTTTGGTTTCGTAAATAAAAAAATCCTTACTGAAAGGCTAAAGCTTCGTAATGCAAAACTTTATTCCGATGGTAGAGCTAAGGGGCAAAGGTGGATTTGTTATTTTCAATCAAAATCTTCACAAATGGCAAAACAGTGCAGAATCAGGTCCATTACTTTTGCGCCACTCAAAGACATGCACTACTTTTTGCTTTTAATTGCTTATGGTGCTTACACCATTCTTTACTTCTGCCCAAACGCTTTGTGTAACATGTGCTTTGCTTTTCTTTCTTTTCTTTTTTCTCTTCCCCCCCCACCTTACTTTCACGTCCCTCCAGAAGTCCACTAATAAAAGTTTAGCTGATGGGCTTCCTCACTCCCTTATAGGCCCTTATAGGCTCACATCCCGCTGCACAGACCAAAACGCTGTATTTTCTGCTATTAGCCATGCTACCACTTTCAGGCTCCTGGTTTGCCTGTGAGGTTATTTCTTTGTGAAAGAGAGTGAACACCTCATTTGCATTCCCTAACACTCTCTGGACCAGATTCCTTTTTCCCTTCGCATTAGTGGAAGATCCTGAGTGATTCCACTGAAGTCATTTGAGCCCGCTCCAAATTTACACCGCTGTCGCTGAGCTCTGCTTCTGCCGCCTCTCTTCGAAACTTGCTTTGATGCCAGAGATAAGCTGAATCCTGAGCATGTTCATTGGCTTAGGGGGGAATAAAGCAGAGGATTTGAACTCTCTTCATACTGCCTTGCAGGCTTGGGAGAGAGTGAAGTCATTCGGAAACTTTGCCTTGAAGTGCTTCCAACAGTAGCATTTCCTTGGCCCAATACTGGGGGAGGGGGGGCAAGTTGATTAAAGGAATCAATTAAGGAAAGGGTGAGGAGGGGGTCCGGAGAGGGCCCATGATGTGAGCTCCACGCTGGATTTGGCTGCAGGATCTGGAAGGGAAGGGGGTTGTCTGCTCTCTGTGTCACTCACTGAATGAAAGCCACAGGCAGTGATGTCAGAGTGAGCTCATATGCTCGACAGCAACCCACCGCTCAACCTCGGTCTTTCTCCAGCTGAACTTTTTTGCAGGTTTGGGTTTGTTTTTTTTTTTCTTTTTCTCTTTCTCTTCTCTGAAGAGGTGTTTGGTTTTCAAAGGTTGAGTTGTTTGGAGAAATTGCGTGTAGCTCTGTGCTTGAAAAGCCGCTTGAACAGTGATGAATCTGCAAACGTGAGGTGGAATTGCTTCATCTGCCCTGCTCAGACGTCTGGAGAAACCGAGGCACAAAGAGTAAACGATGTGACTGCCGGGGCAAGCGGGGTCTGGGCCTCTGAAACGAGGGGAGGATGGATAGGAGGCGACATTCGTAGCTGGAATGGGATTAAAGCCCGAGAATTGCTGATTCCAAATTCCAGGTTCCTTCCTCAAAACTGCCATATGCTCCACCAGCTGAAAAAGCTTAATATCGGCAGGCAGCAATAGCGCAGCAATAATGCAGCTCCTCTAAGCCAGCGTTTACATCTATTGTCTGATTTATGCCGTGAAAATTAATGCAGCTTCACTTGCCATTCCCACTCCCCATTTCCCTCTGTACTCCAGTAACGGACCAAAGCTCCCATTTTTCCTTCATTTTTAATAGAAGTTGCTATTTTGCGCACACGTGCCAGTCAAGGTACTGGCATTAACATTACAAACAACAGAGCTGAGCCTGTAACAGTGTGAAGCGTAAGGGGTTTTTTTGTGTTTTTGTTTTTCACCACTTACCCTCCGCGTTGGAGAGTTAATTCATAGGCAGACACTATGTAATTTGTGTTTGAGAACCAAATTATTCGAATGCGGTTTCTCCCTATAAGCTCTCCTTGAGTCATATCTCGGTATCTTTCACAGAGAGGGTTTCTTTCTGCATTTGACCCTGTTCCTGCCTCTAACTTTTAAATGGCAAAAGCAAATGTGCTTTGAAAAGTGTGTTACGCTGTAGTTGTTAAATAAAGCAATAACCTATGCACTTGTAATGCTTTCTCTATGACCTACTTACATACTACTTCACCCTCCTTATAGTATGATTAAAAGCTGCTTTGAATCCACTATTCCCTCAAGGGATTTGAGGCTAGAATTTAACAAACTGCTGAGAAGGCTTAAGTCAGTAAGAGGGCTTCCCTACAGCTTCTTCCAGCTAATTCACATGTAATTAAAAGGAAAATAAATATTTCAAAAGAACATACGTTTTAATGAAGCATTTTTAAGCACTTACACCTTGCAAAACAGGGCAAATTTATAAAGATCTCACTTCCATATGCAGATTTTAAGCAAAATTATTTGTGATCCTCTCTTCCTTCCACCTTCACATCCTGTGCGAAGCGTGGATTTACTTTTCAGGCAGCAGCAGTGGGACTGTGGTCCTTAAAAGCGACAGGCTGGGGAGACTGAAGTCCCTTAGATTAAGCATGTTCCAAAAAAAAATGATGATGAAGAGGTACAGATCCAGCTGCACAGGGTGAAGTGGGGGTGGAGACTTCTTACTTAAAAGAATATCTTCATCCTGACTGAGCTGCCTGTATTTCTTCTGAGCTAAAACCTGCCTCTTCTGCAGTGGCAAGATTTTGAAATTGAAAGTTAATCCAACTCTGCTCTGGGCTGGATTAACCACCATGGAGGCCTCGGATCAAAACCCAGGTGGCTGTGTCCAGCTGGAGAAAGTTGTGCTGGTTTCTCCTTCTATTGCGACTTTGTGCGTATTTTTTTATCCGCCACATAGCCTTACACTGCGATGGACGGGTGGCATCGAGGAATTGCCATTAATTTAGTAAAAAGGAGCCGTAGCTTTGCTTTGTGCATTTCTGTGTGGACGTTTAGGTGCCATGGTGATGAGGACAGTATGCAAACATATAGAACAGAGCAGATTAATAACACCATAGATATCTCTTCAGGATTGCAGCTGTCCTACGGGGATTATGCTGAGGGCCAAGCGAACCTTTTCTTTCTTTAGACTTGCAAAGTAGGCAAAAATTTTAGCAGCCCGAGGGATTTTTCCTCCTTTTCACTATTTAAAATGAAAAGGTGTCTTAGTGCAATAAACCAGGCTCTGAAAATTCGCCTGGTCTGTACTTTTATTATCAAATCACATTGGTCAAAACGTAAGTAAAACTTGGCCTGAGCGATAGCGTATTTATTTATTGGTCAATTTAATTTTATTTTAGAGTACTCTCTGAAAAGTTTAAGCGTAGTAGTTCTAAATTCGCATTTGTCGCTTTTTTTTCCAACTGTGGATTATCCAGAACAAATCAAATTATAAAACCCGGAGAGAGATTCGGGAGCCGCGCATGCAAGGCAGAGAAACGTTTTGTCTGTCTAGACGGCTCAGATCACCCAGTAATCTTCGTAAATATGTTAATATCCCTTTGCCTGGAGCTGCTTGGTATTGAAGCGAGCAGGTTTTGGAGATGCGAAGGAAAATTTATACAGATTTTCAGGGGGCGGTAGCGGGGGTGGGGGGCTTGGCTCCAGCTAGTTGTACGTGTGGAATTTTGTGGGGAATTTCGTGTGGATCTTGGCGGTGCTGCGGCCGACCCCGGGGTTGGGAAGGGTCGTAGGGCCGGTTACAGGCGTAGGAAGGTTTTACCGTCCTGACTTAAAATCCCGGTTTTTGACGGGGGAGGACGGAGTCGCCGCTAGTGCCTCGCCAGCCTGTAACGTCGGCGGGAGCGTTCCGGGGGTGCCGAGGCCTCTCCCCGGCAGGAATAATCCCGGGAGGGACTGCCTCTCCCCGGTGACCTGCCCAAACATTCCCAGCCTTCCCAGTCCGGCCTCCCTACCCCAACTGGGACCGCGGAAACCGAAGCGGAGGGCTCGCTCCGCGGGGCCCCCCCTCCTCCTCCTCCCCTTCCCTTCCTTCCCCTCACGCCGCCCTGAGCGATGAGGCGGGAACGCTGCTGAGGCGGCCGGGCGGGCGCGGGGGGGAGAGGGGGGCGGCTCGGCCGGTTCTTACCTCCCTCCCAACGCCGCCGCCCTCAAAGTTTGGCCGGTGGGGACCCCCCCACCCCCCCGCCGCCCCCCGGGGCGGGCCGTCCCTCAGCCCCGCCGGCGCCGCTATAGGCCTCTGGGCGGGCGGGCCCCGCCGCGGGGGCGGAGGGGTTAACGGGGAGCCGCAGCGGGGAGATGGCTCCGCCTCCCCGCTCAGCACCTGGCGCTCCACCGACAGTTGCCTCAGCAGTCGATTTCGGAGGGGATTGGCGGAAAAAAAAAAAAAAAAAAAAAAAA